>JANKKB010029045.1:0-19152 GCA_026225775.1 Bursera palmeri | reverse complement strand
AGTGAATGAGCTACCTTTCTAATCAGAACCTATATGCAGTTAAACAAAGAAGATGGAAGTTTGATGTTTCTACAAACACCATCCAACCCAAGGAGAGAGAAACGCAATCATACTTTACATTTTTCACTTATACTCAATATTTCATCAGTATGATGATAAAAAATATGTTAATTTAATATAATTGAGTAACCTTGATCTTCTGTATTAGATCTATTCTATATATTTTAATTATCTAAAATAAAAAAAAAATTCGTCAAATTTTGGGGTAATTTAAGTTTTCAAGAAAACCTAATTCTATTTATTATTATTATTATTTTCTTCGTATTAATACATTTGAAATACTTAATACTAAATTTAATGTTTTTCTTACATTGGTCACTAATAGTTAAGGTTACCAAAAGATTTGATTTATGAACAGAAAAATACACAATGATATATTTAATGAAGAGAAATCTGGATTTTAGAGGCGTGAAATGTGATTTTGTAAACTATAACCGCTGAATATGATATTTACCACCATATCAAACATACCGTTTTACGGGATTTTGGCGGGAAGAAAAGCAACGGCTATATTCTAAATAAAAAAATAAAAAATCTTGTTTATAAAATAAAATGGTTTGTGAAATCATAAGAAAGAGTACTTTATTATAATTCTGAGACCACCGACTTATTTCAGAATAGAGAGTTAGAGCTACGTCTTCAAGCCCTGTTCTTCGTTCTTTTTCAACAAGAAGAGGGTAAGGAGGGAACTGGGTTTGCTAATTGCTGGATGATGGGTAAGTTTACGATTAAACAGTTATTGAATTTGAATACTAGGAAATCGAGATTGCCGCTCAAGAATCTCTTCTTTGTTAGTGAAGAGATCATTGATTTCCGAGGACTGGTGGTGAAGGGAATGATGAGTGAGGGTTTTGATTTCGAAATTAGAGGGGTTGCCGTTGGGGGTGAGAGGGGTTGCGTTGATTTCAAGTGACAGAGGGTTGCTTGTGGGGGTGATGGTGTTCCAGGGAATGCTCGTGAGATGGAACATTTTATATTACAGAAGAAAGATTCTGTGGCACAGGTTGATTCAAAAAATTTGAGAAAAAGTGCTGTGAAAGCCTTTGAGGGTGAGTGGGCTTGCTTGGATTCCAACCAACAAAGGGTTTCGGTGAAGCGTTCTCATGGCAGTGTTGTTGCTGGTGATGTTCAGGATGTGGTTGGTGGCTGAAGAGAAAGAGAACTTTGGAACCTTGCAAATTGCAGAAAAAAGATTCAGTGTTAACAGTTGATTCAGAAAAATTAACCAAACGGGCTGAGAAGGAAAGAGTATTGGGAAGAAGGGAGGCTAGTCTTGAAGTTAGGAAGAGGAGTACAGTGAGTTCTGAAGATTCTAACAGGAAAGCTTTGCAAGCTGAGATGATTAAGGTCAGATTTGCTGATACAATCAGGAGGGCGCAGGAACAAAAATTTCTCAGCCAAGGAAACAAAGCTGAAATTGAAAGTCTGGAAAGGAGGAAGGCTAGTACCGAGGTTGAAATCAGAGCGGTTAAGTGTAAGCTAATGGAGCAAAGGTAGAAAGAACGTGAAGCAGCTTGAATTGCATTGGAAAAAATGGGAAGAACGGTTGAGTGGAATCATGCTCTAGATGTTATGCAAGAATCTGAAGTTAATTGGTGTTTAATATCATGTAGAAAGAACTCTATTTGCTCGTGATAGTTTCCGGTGGTAATGGGAAACAAATTTTACCAATTAGGATAATTAGCAGGGTTGTTTTGTATGTGATGAGGATGACAAAACTGTAAATTGAGAGGTAGAAAACTTTTCTACTTATTAAACAATTAGTAGGACTGGGTTAGCTGTCTTTAATGTTCAGATCAATATCATTGCTACTTTATATTTTCAGAAACTTGCTTCTTGCAAGCTCGTACATTCTAAACTTTGGTAGCTTAATAGTTAATGTAAAATTTAGTTTGACCAATTTCAAATAACGTGGCAGTCTTCTTGTGTGATGGAAGTGAATCGGTTTTATGGAATTGAATCAGTGTTGCTAATGGCTGCATTTATACATTATACAGTCATATTCTATTTCCTCAAATACAAGTTTTCTGCATTGTCTCTAATCAAATTACTGCATTCTCTAATTCTATGTTTTAAAGAGCTATGGTTATTCATTAATATATGTTTCCTCATATATAGTAGATCTTCCATAGGAATCATTGCAGAATGGATAGTCTTTCATTCCAGGAACAAATGGGGTTAGGCATTGGATGATGGTGATAGAAGAAGATAGAATATTGATGCAGTCCGTGTTCATTCTGCAGTCCAAAGTAATTGCTTTCCTGGTGACGGAAGAACATCCAAGAATTTTCTCTATGTAACATCTCTTGCAGATCCAAGGTCTATTCATTGTAAAAAGTTAACAAGAAATGATAGTAAAAAGCTATGAACAGTCTCAAGCAAGAGACACGGCATAACTCACACAATGATTTCAGCAGTCTTGACGTTCTCATATCTGACAATTACTCAAAATGAATAGAAAGTGAAAAAATATTAAGTACACAATTAAGCTAGTAGTGTGATCTTTTTCCAAGCAAATTCCTACTTCAAGTTCTTTGAACCCTGTACTTTCAAATACAATGATGAAATCATGAATTTTGTGGAAATAATGTTGGAAGTTTACAATCCCCAAACAAGCCCTCTTGTAACTACGAATCCTAGCTCGTTGCTCTTAGAAAATATGAACAAAATAATAACGTTTGTATATACTTTACAATGGCCTGAGGACTTAAGAGTTCCATCAACCTTGAGTATTCCTTCAGAACTGTCTATGTGAAGCAAATCTAACTGAGACTGCAAAAGTGTAGCTGGCATGAAATGTTTCCCTCCTGCAGCTCGTTTCTCTAGCTGAGCAGCAAGCACCTCAACCTGAAGATCCAACAAAATAAACTTCACTAGACTATCATAGCTTCTGGTTTATAGTCATAGTTAGCTGATCTAAGAATTTCTCTATATCGCGTGCGCAGAGCAGAATAGCCCAGTATTATAGTTTTTCTACTGTTTATGCTCTCTCTTAGAGTATCACGTAGCATTTTTAGCTATGGAATCTGATCCTCCTCTGAAAGAGGTATTTCTTGACGCATCTTTTTTGTAGTGTTCAACAAATGACAAATTCGAAAAAGATAAAATTAATAAAAATTCCAATACCAAACATATAGATCTGCAACAAGAATAGAAAGATTCATGATTAATATACATTTATTAGAAATGCTTGTATGCTTACCCTTGTTTGATTGTGGGTGGAAATCATCAGCATCAAGAAAATCACATTTTAAAACTTTGGCCAGCGTCTCACCTATTGTGCCGTTCAACCACACATACTAAACGTTTAGGCATTAGTAGAAACCATGAAGTTGGCAAAAATCATCGAAAATATAAAATGAAGAAAGAAAGGAAACAGTTGTGTAGTAAAAAGAATAAACTATAAGAAAGGAATACAGTCTATTTTTTTGTCACTGCACTATTGGGATCAAAATCAATTCTGCTGATCTTGATTTGAATATTAAGCATTAGAGGAAGTAATATGTTATCCTATTCAATGCAATTCATTAATAAGACAAAGAAAGAATACTAGGAATGTCAAATATCCGCAGGAAGTCAATAGATATATCATTCCAGAAAATAATATTGAAGTTTTTTTGTACCTGATGTATTGGCCTAATCTAGCAAATCAACCTCACAAGTGAGATTCAGTCATGTCATTTGAACATAGGTAGTCTTTAGCTAAAAGACATTCAATAGTGTGAGTAGTTAAATAATTGCTATCTCACCAGGGTAGTCTGTCAGCTGCATAATTTCATACAATACTGTAGCTTCAATTTATGTTCTGCATTTGGTTAAAACATGTTTAATGGGGGCCTAAGAAATCATGTATTCTTATTCTACACACAAATAACCAAATGGCTATTTTGACCAGCTTATCTCTCACCTATACGTTGCACCATTTATATCAACTCACTTTTGCTTAAAATCCTATCTAATAAGGTCAGTGAGTTACGTATTGGTATAGCACCAAGTAATAAACAATTGAAAAAGATATAGACAGAAAAAGAAGGATGTGCACTCTTAGAAGCTTAAATGCCTCCACACCGGATGGAGCTTACAGGAACTTACTGGCTTTAATCACACACAATGGAGATAAAACCATCATTTCTTAGCGAGTAGTTCCTGGTGAAATGGTGTCCTCGTATGGAGAAGTAACTGAAGTAAACTTCCACCAAGATGACCATAATACAACAATCTAACCTTCAACACCCCACTCCCCACTCAAACAAGAAAGAGATTTTGCTATTCCTAGACTCTGTCTGTCTTCTGGTCTTGAGACCCATACTGCAGCCTTTCGAAAATTGAAGGTCACTTCTGTCTAGACTTTACTCAGAAGCTTATAATTAATGAAATTTCACAATGATGATTAAGTGGGCAAAAGTATTATTGAATTCATTTCTATAGACCACCTGAATCTAGACAAATGCAGTGTTCTTCCCTTCTCATCATAAAGTTTTACAAAAGCTACAACAATATGAAATTTGACCAGCATCAATTACACATATAACAGAAAGATTTCGTTTTAATTATATCCATCATATTAACAAGATATTCTTTGTAGATGGGTAAAGATCTCAGTGACAAAGGTTAACCTTCCGAGAAGGTCCAAGCATCATTGCCTTAAAAAGGTATATAGTTGAGTTTTTACTAATTATTATTATACACAAAACATAATGAACCAGAAAAAGTCCATAATTGAGCATAAACCAAACTTTTTTTCACCATCTATTATCAGAATAAAATTTCATTCTAGTTGAAGAGATGTATTTGTATGTTTGCAGATATCATCTTGAATCTTTAGTTTATCAAACTAAAAGCAAACTCTCAAAAGAAATGTTAAAGATCTAATAGGTGCATCCAGAAGTGTTTTTAGCACTTTCAACAAACACATTGTAGTTATTTTCTAGTGTTTGACTAAATAAATTTAATCTCAGTTTCAAGTAAACAACACTTAAGTGCTTCTAAGTACATTTCAAAAAGATGATTTTTCCTCCTGCATTTTCATGTGCTTTTGCACAACCTCATTTCTCAAACCCATCACCAATACTCACTTTCTAGACCTAAAGAACCATCTAACCTCAATTTTAAAGATTACCCAGTTGAGAACAAACTGCAAACATTCGTACATCACAATCCGCCAATCATAAATTCAACATCAAAGCACCAATGAATCAACCAAAAAAAAAAATCAAACAGAATCAAATGAAGCCATAAAAAACTTACGATTTCTCAGCGCCACTCACACCCATAATAACAAATGCTTTCCCTACAAAGAAACACGTGAAATATAAAACCAAGTAAACTTCAGAAGTCTTCACTGACTTGAAAACTAAGTGAATGAGTTACCTTTTGATCAGAGGCCATAAGCAGTTTAACAAAGAAGATGAAAGTGATGTTACTGCAACACAATCCAACAGGAGAGAAACAACAATTATAATATTCTAATCCAATTTAGTTACTTAATTGCTTCTTTAAAGTTATATAAAGAATAAAGAAAAGTTTTTTTAAAATTTTACTGTGTAAATGGAAAAACAATTCTTAAACAGGAGAGACTTTAATAACAAGAACCTGTTCTCGGTAGCATGTATCTAAATTCTAGCCTTTGTTTTTTCTTTGACTTTGACTTTATTATATGGTCCAATATATTTTTTTTTCCTTCATTTCTCTTTTTAATAAGTTATATCACCTCAATTTTAATAAAAAAATTAAACAATTAAATTACTTATAATTAAAATTATTATTAAGGATAAATTAACAAAAATATAATTTTATAAAATATAAACTACTCTCTATATCTCTATATACATCCCTATTAAATCTTAATTTTATTTTATTTTTACTGTATCAATTATCAAATCTATTGATTGTGGATCTCACTTTTATATGACAACAATTCCTAAAATATGTATGCTAACATTTAAGAGTGCTTTTGAGCCATTAAAATTATTTTTCCCAACACTTCTCTTTTAATGCATAGGATATTTTTTATTATTATTATTTGGAAATTCATTCAGAAGTTTGGATGGTGAAAACAACCATTGAAAGAGAGAAGAAGAGAGATTAAAGAAGCAAGAGAGACAGAGTGGAGTAGAAGAGAGAAAAGGAAAACTGTAGTTTTCATTTCTCAAATTTTCTCTGACATTTCTTTTTTGGGGACTAAGTGAAATTTTTTAAAAGGGGACCAAAGAAAATATTCTTATTCCACATATCAAAGGGGGATTTAGAGCATAACCAAACTCAAGGGGGTATTATAAAATAATCAAAAATTTAAAAATATTAATTTATTTAACTAAACCGTTGGCCCATGGGTCCGTCAACTTGTTAGCCTATGATAGGCCAACAGTCCATTGCTTTTGGCTAGCTCATTGGCCTGTCATATACTAACAGGTCAACAAACCAAAATCTACAGGGTTATGGGCCAACAGTTTCACTAGAAAAATTAAAATTTTTAAATTCAACCTTTTAAGTTTAGCTATTTTACATAATTATTGTATATAAAACCCTAATTTAGTTAATTCAAGTAGAATTCCTTAACGCTAGGGTTATCTTCTATATTTTAGTAAATCCCAAGATTATCTCTGATAATAGACCTTACTTCAAGGCTATTATTGACATTTTTCCTTTTAAAAATATATTATATTAAATAGTTGATGATTATTGGAAAAGTTAATTAAGGGGATGCATTGAATATATTTTATTAGATCTTAGATATTTGATGATTAATGGAAAAGTAAATTTTCAATCTTTACTTATACATAAATTCTACTACTTGGTGTAGGAATACCCGCCAATATAAGAATATAATCCTCCCTATAATTAAACATGGGAAAAAATCTTCTTTTATTTTCTCACAATTTTTTTATATAATATGATTATGTGGGTGTGTTTTGTTGGATATAAACAAGGTTATTATATTATGTTGCATTAACAGATCGAATTAAATTAACCCGAGAGGGTATTTGTAACAATTTCCTAGTAAGTTACAAGTGTTGGTCATTATATTTTTTAAATAAAAAATAGTAAAATTTGGTGTCTTTAACAAGGATATTCATGATAATTTTTTAACCAGATTTATAAATTGCTTTGATTTTCCAACTCAGATATGCTTTCCACCACCATTCACTACTCAGCAAAATCGTTTTTGCAGCTCTCATTTGACTACTCGCTGCAGCCAATTATCTTACAGGTCAAATACTCAAATTGGCTTCTCTTCAGAATATTGTTGCAGAAAATTTCAGCTTGATGAGTGTCATTCTGGGCTTTCTTTCTTGAACAATATTTTTGCTGAATCTTTGTCTATTTGTATTTGAACATAAACTTCTCATTTGGTCAAATCATTCCAAAATTCACTTCTCTTGTTACAACTTCCACCCAATTCTTCTCCAAATGCATATTCATGTTCCTCGCAAGACCATATGGCCTGCTGCTCATCGGTGGCCAGCCACCTCTGATTTCTTTTGGTTATTCAAAGATGCTTTTCATAATATCAGAAACAAACTTACCACTTTAAATTGTAGAATTACTGGTTTCTTTATAATACTCAGCAACATGTACGTTCCAAGCGTTTAAGCTATAATTTACATAAGAAGATATTAAAGGAATGGTGGGGGATTATCCTCCATATATGCTCTGCAAGAAGCAGCACAAGATTCGTATCATTTTACTTTTAATATTTTAACGAAAAGAACGGACACAAATTGTGATTATCAAGCTTCTAATGTTTTATCGTGAATATATTCCTTTAAATCATCAACCCTTTTAGGCAGTTTCTTTTTTTTTTTTTTTTTTTTTTTTAAAATTNGCAGTTTCTTTTTTTTTTTTTTTTTTTTTTTTAACATTTCACTTAAATTGGAATTTAATATGCTACTATTTTATTAAGTCAAATTTGTTAGAGAAAAATAAATAATTAATGTGCTGGAAAAAAGTGTCAAAACAATATAACCAAGGGTCCTTTTGTTTTTTCACTTTAAGACTTAATAATATGAAAGGAAGGTAGCTTATGGCCTAATCCAAAAGCTTTGGACAGAATACTTGAGAACCCATATGTTTTAACTCATCAGCAGAGGCTCCAGCCTCCATGTATCAAACAAAGTAATCCTTTCATCTCTAACAACTCGTAGATGCGCGGACCATGAAGGGTTTGACATGGAGGCTCTATTCTTTCCACGAATTTTTTTTCTGTTGCAATCTCCATTAGCTGAAAAAATTGAATATATCTCCAGGAAAATAAGGTTTAACTGATTGTGCTACCCAATATAATACACCCTGGAGGAAAATTGAAGAGTGTTGCGCTATTATCTGTGCGAATGAAGGTTCAAGTCATATAATAACAGCTTCATGGACAAGTACCACCACTTTATATTTTCTGTTGGATGCATCGTAGACCAACGACAAGTCGCACATATTATCTCCTTCCTTGTTTAATAGGATTCCAGTACCTACTTCAGGTAATATTTTCTGCTATTTCGTGATGGTATCATAGACGTCAAACTTTGTTCCAGATGGGTCGCCTGAAAGAGTATTAAACTATTACAAGATAATAGTGCTCACATTCTGTAAACAGAGTGGATACTTTCCTTGCTTTCATGCCCTTTTCTTCCAGTTTGACTGTAACTCCAACTATACTCATCAGGGCCTCTTCCATGCTATTGGAAAATCTCGTAGACAATCATGAGCTTTGAAATCGCTTGTTGAAAACTGACCTCTGCAAAATCAGGACTGGAGATCAAATTGAACCATTGCCTGCAGGCACTCTTGAATCTGACTAGAGATTTCACAGGAAGTCTAACTAAAATGTTTTGCATGATACGTTGAGACAGGTCACGAATTCTCGAAAGAATAACAGTGTTGGCTTGATTTTCCCCCGTATCTCTTCTACACAGAAATATCTGATATGGACAAATTTAGAGATTGATTCTACCAATTTGATCAATGACGGTAGAAGCAATCAGGAGAAAAAAAAATTAATTTCCAGTACAAGAAAACAACTATCTTTTACTAATACAATATTCATTCTACTACTTATTGGAGTAGGATACCATTATTGCTAGTCCTAGTACGACAGGGCAATTCCCTACCAAAATAAGAAGAATTAAAAGTGTTTCTAGCATTATTACTTGTTTTTTCTATTCTCTAATTAACTGACTGGGTCTACAGATAAATGATTCCTTTCATAAGAGTTCTATCGATCAAAGGTTTAGCCAACAAGTGATGAACCATTAGTCCATTAGACCCTCTATTAGCCGACAGTTTGACCTATAAAGCTGACAATTTGTTTAGACAATTTAAAAAAATTTCACCCACTATTTTAACACAACCCCTCTAATTTAATTATTTTTTATAATTTTGAAAATAAGAATTCTCCCAATAATTAAATTCTCTTTTCTCAATTTTTGACACTACTGAAAACCGTCTATGGGTGTCCCTGAGTAGCATTAGTTTTTGAAACGCTGAATGAAATAATTAGTTTTGTTAGATATTAACAAGGATATTATTATTAAGTTACATTAACCCGAAAGGTTATTTGTAACAATTTCTTAGTAAATTGCAAGCGTTTTTCATATATATTTTTTTAAAGAAACAGTGAAATTTCGTGTCATTAACAAGGATATTCATGATAATTTTTTAACCACAGCGAGACAATTGAAATTTCTCCGTAATTAAATTGGAGCCCGACATATTTATTTATTCTAGGAGACTCCGTTATGATTGACTACCAGGAAACTTCTTAATAGGAAAAAAAAAATGTTTTTGATTTTGTTGCTTCAGTTACAAGTAACAAGAAAAACAAGAAGGAAATATATAAATTGCTTTGATTTCCAATTCAGATATGCTTTCCAGCACCCTTCACTACCCAGCTTCGTATCAGGAAAAGCCACAAGATTGGAAACTCCGAAAAGAATACCAAACACTTCTTTCTATATAAACACATATACCCACGTAAACTCTCTCATTCACTACTCATAAAAGCCTTCAGAAACCCTGCAACACAACCCAAAACCAACGCAGAGCAAACCCACTTCTTGCTTTCTTGCTTTCTTTCTCTCTTTCTTTCTTGCTTTGCACTTTTCTTGGTGTAAGTAGTAGTGTTAGTTTTTTGCGATAATAATGAGGAGGGTACTTGGAGGAGTAACTGAGGCGGGCGAGAGGAGGCCAAAGACCAAGATAGTGTGCACATTGGGGCCGGTTTCGAGGTCTGTAGAGATGATAGAGAAGCTTCTGAGGGCTGGCATGAACGTTGCTCGCTTCAACTTCTCGCATGGCAATCATGCATACCATCAAGAAACCTTGGATAATCTCAGGACTGCCATGAATAATACTGGCATTCTCTGCGCTGTCATGCTGGATACTAAGGTATATAAATGTGTGACCAGAATTCAATCTTTTTGTTCTTCTGTTGCCTTTGTTCTGTTTCTCTGTAAGTTCTTGGATTTGGGTTAATTTTCTTTTCTTCTATGCTTGTATCTGGTTCTGTTTCTAGGTTTCTTGTCTCTCTGTAGATATGATCTGTTTCTTGAATTGCTTGTGTGGATCTCTTGTGGTTAATTTGCTCTAGTTTTGATTTTCTTGGTATTTGATTAACCAGTTGTTGGTCAGCTCCCTGGTTCCAAGAACCAGACAACTATGCCCACCAAATTGTTTTAGAATTTCATATTGAAAGATAAACTTGCTATGATAAGAAACCATAAATTTCTTTCTTCGATGGGGTTTGAGGAACAAAAGATATTTGATTATATATATATTAAAAGAAAAAAAAAAGTTAAGATTTTCTTTTCAATAACAAAATAGACTGCAGATTGTTAAATTTCAAGTAAGTTCAAATTTTTAGTCCCAATCATAATATTTTTTATTGATTTATGAAATATGGAACTGATAAGAATCTTGATGATCACAATCAGTGTGAATGGGTTATGGACCTCTAACGTTCTGTCGCTAGCTGCTTTATGAAAAGCTAATCTCTGAAAGCATAATTCGTGGTATAAATTTAAATTACATTCTTGAAAAACCAATTAGACTGAAAAGCTACAAAGAAATACATTTGGAAAGCTTTTTTGGATTCCATAATGTTTCCTGTTTATGTTCTTCAGAATAATGCTTTTAACTTTTTTAAAGAAAATAACAGTACAAGTGAGTGCCTAAATGTTCTGCGCATTAATTAGTATAATACTAAAGAACAGAATTATGTCTATTCCTGTATTACAATAATAGATCGAGTTTTGAGTAATGTAGATTTTTAATTCTGAATTGCTTACAAGATTTGGAACTTCTAGCCAGTGATGAGAAACTTGATTAACGATGTTTCTGAACTTGTAAAACATTACAGGGTCCTGAGATTCGAACTGGGTATTTGAAGGATGGGAAACCCATAAAACTCATACAGGGTGAAGAGATTATTATATCCACTGACTATAACTTAAAAGGTGATAACACTATGATCTGTATGAGCTACAAAAAGTTGGCTGAAGATTTGAAGCCAGGCAGTGTTATTTTGTGCTCTGATGGCACAATTTCATTGACAGTCTTGTCCTGTGACAAGAATTTGGGTTTGGTTCGTTGTCGCTGTGAGAACTCTGCTGTTCTTGGTGAGAGGAAGAATGTCAATCTTCCTGGTGTCATTGTTGATCTCCCAACCTTAACAGAGAAAGACAAAGAGGATATCCTGCAGTGGGGTATTCCAAACAAGATTGATATGATTGCACTGTCTTTTGTTCGCAAAGGTTCGGATCTTGTGGAGGTACGAAAGCTGCTAGGAAAGCATGCAAAGAATATACTTCTTATGTCAAAGGTTAGACACTATTATCTTAAATCCAACTTTCAAGAAATTTTATATGATTAGCTGTTTGATTGGTTTTCAACTAATAGAATCAAATAGGGCAGATCCATTGATTAGGATGTATACACAATTTGATCGCCAGTTAATATGTTCAAAACACATTATTTGGTTGAACGAGGCATTGAATTCTTTGCAATGTACTGAAATATTTGTTTTGTTCTTGCAGGTTGAGAATCAAGAAGGGGTTGCTAATTTTGATGACATTCTTGCTAACTCGGATGCATTTATGGTGGCTCGAGGTGACCTGGGAATGGAAATTCCAATTGAAAAGATATTCCTTGCTCAGAAAGTGATGATACTTAAGGCTAATATACAAGGAAAGCCTGTTGTAACTGCCACTCAGATGTTGGAGTCCATGATAAAATCTCCAAGGCCTACACGAGCTGAAGCAACTGATGTCGCCAATGCAGTTCTTGATGGTACTGACTGTGTGATGCTCAGTGGTGAAACTGCTGCCGGAGCCTACCCTGAAATTGCTGTTCAGACCATGGCTAGAATTTGCTTGGAGGCAGAGAACTTTATAGATTATGGGGATCTTTTCAAGAAAATAGTTGGAACTGCTCCTACTCCTATGAGTACATTGGAGAGCATAGCTTCTTCAGCCGTGAGGACAGCAAATTGCGTCAAAGCAGCTCTGATTTTAGTCCTTACCAGAGGTGGAACCACAGCAAAATTGGTGTCGAAATACAGGCCAAGTATCCCAATTTTGTCTGTGGTGGTCCCAGAGATTACGACAGATTCACTTGTGTGGTTATGCAGTGATGAAGCTCCAGCAAGGCATAGCCTTATTTTCTGGGGCCTGATTCCTCTTTTGAGCTCAGGGTCTGCAAGAGCTTCCGACCATGAATCAACAGAAGAAACCATAGAGCTTGCCCTTCAACATGCTAAGGAAAAAGGACTCTGCAAGTCAGGAGACGCAGTTGTGGCTTTGCATCGCATTGACCATGATTCTGTGATAAAGATCTTGACTGTGAATTGATCTTACCGAGAGAATAATTGTTATCAAGGGAACTCAAAAATTTTGCTGCTTCTTTTTAAACTTCTTTTCAGATCAACTAAGGTTGGATAAGAATACTGATGTTTCTGTTACAGCAATTTTGCAATTATGTCAATGAAATTAACTTGTTTAATTTGGTGCAATCACAAAGAGCCATTATCTTTCTTATATTATCTATAGTTTTGCTGTTTATCATCAAATATTAAACAGGACTAATCCAAGTTGAAAATTAAGAAAAATTATTCACATTCATGCTTTCCCAAATGCACTACAAGTGAAGCAGTCAAACACTTTTTGGACCAACAGATGAAATTGTCATACTTGTTCAGAAGATAGTGTTTTTTATCTGGCCAAGCCAACATACTTCTAGTTTGGAATTTTACAGAAGCAGCAAATATGAGATACGGGTGAGATGCTTTAACTCGGATAAAGGAAGATTACACTAGGACTTAATATATAAATACGGTAACTTCAGAAACCCAGTGAAATTGCAGTGGTTCCTTGAATAAAGCCAGAAACAGTTGCTTAAAAGAGGAAAAACTCTAACTGGGATGTCGTCAATCAAAGCTCTATACAAAGCTTATAACAATAAAAAGGGAAAATATGTAAGTACGTGTGTGGGTTTGTTGGTGTGTGCGTGAACGTGTGTGGTCAATTCTCATCTCTATAAGCAGCAGCTCCAGGCAATGCTGCTGATGACGGTGCTGAAGCAGAACTGCCACCATTCTGAGATCCTGACAAAGAAAACAAACCATCAAAAGGCCATGGGATAGGAATCGAATGCCCCCTCGCATTTCCCATTATCTCTTCTCCTGTGCCCATCCTCATGATACGATCATGTGCATTACTGTTCCCTACACTCCCTACTCTGTTTCCGGTTCCATTTCCTTCAGTCTTGGAATCATCAGATGGCATTTGGAATCTGCAAACTGGACAAGAACTATGAAGTTCCAGCCATGGAATAATACAGTCATTATGGAACTTATGATTACATGGCATTTCCTTGGCTTCACTTCCAATCTCAAAATCCTCCAAGCACACTGAACATTGCAAATTGCTGTCAATGGCAACCGTTGGCAATGCCTTAACTGCTTCTCTCTTTGCTGGTGGGGATCCATATCTGTTAGGATTATTCTCTAGCAAATGCTGTAGCAGAAAATCCAGACCAGGTCCTATAAGATAGTCACCTAAAGAGGTGGCTGCATTCTGACCTTGTATAATCAAAGCCTCTTCATTCATAGGATTGACCAAAATCACACTACCATTCCTCTCCCTAATATTTTCAGAATCATTTGCTTGATAAGCAATCCCAGAACGAATATCTTGCAGCATACGCAAAAAGGAAGCTGAGCTGTTTCTTCTCCTCCTGAACAAGGACTCAAATTCCCTCTCTTGTTCAGCCTCTTCATCCCTCGAATCATTGCCGATGATTCGTGCACGAGAAGGGCCTGAACTGGAACCTCCCATCAAACGAAGTAAGATTGGAGCCCATAAGGAGAGAGCACGGTCTGATCCTATATTAATTTCATTGTTGATGGGACTGTCTCTTATGCTGCTGCCCATTTCTTCCACAAAGCCGCCCTCACATAATGGACATTTGATCTCACCTGCCATTGCTGGATTCACCATCTGAGAGCACATGTAACACCAGTATGCACCCACCATTGAATCCCCCATCTTTCTTTATTTATGCAACAACCTAATCAAATTAAACCAAAACCAAGAAATTTAGGACCAAGAAACAAACAAACTTATCAGAATTTACTTCATATGCATGCCTGTTAACTTCTACCTACACAAGAAAGCACAATACAATAACCAAGACAACCCAATGAAGAGAATACAATAATACTAATTGGCTATGCTACAAGTTGACCTGCAGCAAGCCAATAGAAAAAGCAGAATCTTTTCTCTCCAACTCAAGGGAAGTAACAGAAAAACAATGACAACTTGATCATCTATACCTTCATTCTCAAGTGTGCAGGCTTGAAAAACATACTAACACCAAACTTAAATACATAAAATTTGAAGAACAAAGAAAATTATCAGTGAAGAAGTATAAAATTTGTGGGATTCTCAAACAGATAAAAGTATGTAGAAGTTTGGTTTTTTGTACCTTTTAAGATAGAGGATATGTTGTTTTATCTTGTTGATCGATGATAGTAAAGCACATTATATAAAACAAAACGTGTTTAAGTTGCAGAGAGCAATTAGAAATGACAAAGAAATTGTGTCCTCTCTATTTTTGAAGTAGACTTATTTGGTTCAAAGGATTTGTTACCTATCATTTGTACTTGATTGTAACAAATAAATCAATGTCAACTTGTTAATATTATAAATATAGGGTTTCGTTTGCTTTTCTTGTAAGGGTATCGTGATTTGTATTGGTTGGTAGGAGTTTGTTTTCTGTAAAGAAAACTCAGAACCTCTAGTTTAATTACTTTATGAGATACTGTACATTCATCCGTTCACAACATCCAATAGATCATTGAGTGACACATGATGAATACGAGAGACATTGTAATCTTAACTTTTATTGGAAACTTTTTACATGACTCGCTAACATAAAATTAGTGGATAAGTGTTAGACTTCAAATATACAAATGTTGTATTTGTGTTTAGGATATGTCAGCCCATTTAATGACGTAAATAATTAAATGTATCATGTCAACATGTAACACGTGAACCCGATTAATGACACAGATAATTAATCATATCATATTAAGTTGTTTATTTGTTTATAACACGGTTATCTACTTATAATATAAAAATATACATATTATATGAAACCATGATAAATTCGAACAAATTAAGTTATATAATAATAAATCAAAATTATTAAGATTATTTTATTCTATATTAACAATTTTTTATACTATTAGGATGGCTTTAATTAGTATAAATATGTTGAATTTGTAATTTGTTATTTATAATCAATGATGTTATTAGGAAGATAAGAAGCCTAAATATTTTCCAATGATATAGCCTTTTAAAGGATCATAAAACATTGCTAACAACTTTTAGATTATGATCCATTTTGGACCATATTCGAAATATTTTGACTCATTCGGTAATTTTACTTGGCAAAATCCAAACTTTTCTACACCTCGCTCAAAACAGTTTTCTATTAAAAAAATTATTATATATATAGGTTAGGTTATTATAATTTAATTTTTTATTTAATTTCATATATTTATTTGATAGTCATTCATTTTTT
Organism: Bursera palmeri; assembly: GCA_026225775.1. Lineage (NCBI taxonomy): Eukaryota > Viridiplantae > Streptophyta > Magnoliopsida > Sapindales > Burseraceae > Bursera > Bursera palmeri. The sequence goes on along the minus strand of JANKKB010029045.1, from coordinate 3,021 downwards.
TAATCTAATTATAAAAAGAGTTGTTGAGTTAATATAAAAACAAATTATTTTTTATCTTCTATTTTCTATTTATATATTGTAATAAATCAATGACTATTAAATAATATATAAAATTTAAAAATAAAAAATAAATTGTAATAACCTCACACACACATGGTATAAATATAACACTACTAATTTCAAAGTGATTGATTAATATTAAAAAAAAAAAATATTTATGACAAATTTAATAAGTTTTTTTGGGTCTAACTTGGGTTATGTGTGTAATTTGAGGACTACGATGAGGGCAAAAGTGGAAATACGACCAGATAAAAACCGATCAACCCTAGCATGCCAAGCCCAACTACTTGATCTTATCTGAGCAGAGAATTCGGGAGCTAGCTCTCCTCATCTGACCCAACGGCGGCGGGTTAGAGCCACCCATCCTTCCTTAGGATTAGTCGGAGGCTCTGCCCTGTTCGTGGTCGGATTTGGGAGGCTTTCGGCCTACTGGGTTCCTGTAATGAAGACTGCCCGCTGTCAGAGCCTTCACAAATCCATTCACTGGTTAGGCTATGATGGCTTCGCGGGCTCAACCCTCCAAAAATAATGTTTTTAATTATTGGTTTAATTATGTAAAGTTAGCCTTTAATGAATTAGCATTAATTTAGGGAGTTTTTTTTTAATCGGGTTATATGTATTTGTATTAGTTAGTTTTGATTGCTTGAAAGTGTTTTAATGAAAAGTTGATAATATCATTGCTGGAGTTTCTGCCCATTGTAAGTGGCATTTTGTAGTTTTAGTTTTGGTTATAGTTAAGCCTTAGTGAATAAGCTCATGTGTTAATATTTGGTTTATGTGACTTCTCCATTGATGTTGCAAATGAGAGAATTATTGCAATGATGTTAGTTTGATCATTCAAGGATTGTGTTTAGGAATGCTAGTTTATATGACATTTTCTGCTTCTGAGTGTAAGAATTGGCTTTCACTTTTGTTTAAATGTGGTTTATGTCATGGTCTAATCTTACTAATTATTGTTTATAATTGAAACGACTTTGTATGATATTGAAATATATTACCTACCTATCTACTGATAATGTTATGATTATGTACAATAGCAATTCCCTCACAATGTATGTAACTGCAACTTTTTGAGGTTTTCAAGTGAGGGCGATTGCTGCAGGCTCTGTAAATTATGTGTTCATGGAGTGTTGCAGGTGGAGCTTGTAATCTTTTTCTGTTGCCATTGCCTGTTTATGATGCTGGGTTTCTGAAGGCCTGCTTTGAAGCTGAGATCATTGATCTTGCCGATGGATGTTTGTAACATCAATGATTCAAGGTCAATAATGTATCAGTTAGTGGCTTAATTGTATCAACTATGCATGTTGATGTTAATTAAGATACTAATTGTACACTTAAAATCGATTAAAACTACTTTTTTATTGCTATGCGTAATTATGTTTTAAATATTATTTTTTTGGTTTAATTTTATGACATTTGTATTTTTGTTTGATGTAGGATCAAATATGGTAGGTTAAGTGAAAAATAGAAGAAATTATAGTGATATTTTAAATATTGATAAATATGAGGGACTTAATTGATATTTATCAGTCAATTCATCATTGCTTATAAATTATTTCTATAAAAGAGAACCAATCGTTTCTTTTTTTTTTTTCATTTTTACGAACTCTTGAAGTTTATATTTTTATTTTTTTTCTTTTTTAATTATTTATTTTTCATGTTATTTTTATTTATTGCCTTTATATTAGATTTACATGCTTTCATTAATTTGTGTTAAGTATTGTGAAAGAATTTTTATTTGAAATACAATGGATAATAAATTTGTTGAACCCATAATCTTCACTCTAGCTTAATCTTGTTATTTAAGCTCGTTTTATTTTATTTATATGCTTCATAGTTGATTAATTAGTTTAATTTTATTGTCTTATGTTGGGATTTTGGAATTTTAGGGTTTGATATAAATTGAAACATTTGTAAAATCGACCCATATACCTTCAGCTTAAGTATGTATTAATGTGATTATTTTGTTGAATCTTATTTGTTAGTATGTTAGATTACATGATATCACCTTGGAATATTTGTTACACGTTACTTGTTACTCTCCCTTGATATTTTGTAGACATTTAGGCACATAGAATGCTTAGTTTGAACTAGTTTCCGTGGAACCCGAATTGAGCATCAATGTTAGATTTCCCTATTATTCCCAATTATTAACCTTTTGTATGAGTTAGTAATTGTGTAATTTGAGTCAAATATGATTAAGTAATTTTGATTCATGTGGTTAGAACTTGAATTGAGCATCAATATCGATCTATAGAAATTAGCTCAAGCTAAGCATCCTATAGGATCAAGAGAGAGTAAGTTGTAATGTAATCTAACATACCAATAAGTAAGCATCAATATTAATTCCACAAATTAATCATAAAATCAACATCAACATTAACCTAGGCTTAGCTTCATATCCATAACCTACATTTTAGAATTAGCCTAATGTAGTAAGTAGGAATGAAGGTATATGGGTCCATTTTTCAAAAATTATAATTTACATCCAATCCTAAAATTTGAAATCTCAACATAACACAATGAAATCAAACCAATTAAATTAACTACAAAGCATGTAAATGAAATAAAACGAACTTAAATAACAAGATTAAGTTAAAGTAAAGATTATGGGTTCAACAAAGTCTTTATTCATTGTATTTCAAATACAAATTCGACTTTGTTATTCATTGTTTTTCAAATACAAATTTGTTCACAATGCTTAATATAAATTAATGAAAACTTGTAAATCAATCTAAAGACAATAACATGGAAAATAAATACTTTAAAAAAGGAAGGAAAAAAATGAAAATGGGATAATTTCAAATACTATCCTCGTGTTTTGGTATAATATCAGGTGGAAAGCAAGTTTGGAATTTTAATCAACAAGACCCCTGAGGTTTTTTTTTTAATCAAATGCTAATTTTAACCCTTAAAATACAGATTTACCCCTACTGAAATTTTTTTTCCTTAATTTTAAAA
>JANKKB010029044.1:0-19150 GCA_026225775.1 Bursera palmeri | reverse complement strand
GGTACTATTTAAAATTATCCCATTATACAAAATCGCCTTTTGCCAACGGCGATCTAACGTTAAATTTAACAGATAGAAGGGTAAATTCATAATCTATAGAAACTTTACAAATGCAAAATTAAATTTATTATATATTAATAATTAAATAATTAAATCTTCTCCACCATGGCGGCCTTTAACACCATTGACAAAGGCCTTCGTGACCCAGCCCTTTGCTACCAAATTTATTGGACTTAGGTTTAGAGACGGATTTTGCCACTGCACACACTGCATTATTGTACATCATCCAATTTGAAGAACAAACCAAATCGCCCACTACCCACTCTACACCATCATAACCATTACACTCCACCATGCCACACCACCACAACAGCCGCAACTAAAACCACCACCCATAACCCACAGCCACGCAACTCCAACTACAATCCACATCCCACAACCCCAACACTGTCGCACAAGCAAGGGGCACTGTTATCATTGTACGATCAACACCTACATTATTTTTTTTTTTTTTTAATTTTTGATTTGTAAGTGTTTTGACATTCAAATTAAAATTGTAAATTTAGATTTACATATGAGAGAGAGAGATAGAAGAAATCAATCGATCTACACATCAAAATGCACCATTCTGATTCAAAAATGAGTTTAATTTTTGATTTATATAAATTTTCAATTGAGTTGTGCCGTATGGGATTTGATTTTAACTGATTTTTGTTAGCCGTTTGATTTTTTTAAAAATAAAAATTATAAAAGACTTAGATTTCTCATATTAAAATATAATTTAGTATTGTTTATTCATGTTTAAATTAATATAAAAGAATTGAAAAAAGGGTATTGAAGACATTTTAACAATTCGAGATTAACTTTTATAATAGAATTCCGGTCCGGTCACGCTAGTAGGGATGATTTTGCAAATTTTTTAAAATACATGGATGATTGCTCCTTATCAAACTTTAGGGGCCAAACTATCCCTTGTACATTTATTTTTGTTTTTCAAAAGAGTAAAGTTACGATTTTTTATTCCTTTTATTTAACCTTCAATTTAAATTATAAACCGTTCGATTTAGTTGTTAAACTAAAAAATAATATTGATTTGGGCACTTTTTTTCTACAGACTGAGACTCTGTGTCTTTAGTAAGAGCCAAAAAGACAAGTTTAACCTCAATATTTTTATCATCCTGCGCATTATTGTTTTGGATACGATTGTCTTTTCGAACGGAGCGGTGCCCTGATGCTTGGTTTGTAATAAAGGAATTTCGGCAGATAAAAGTTGAATTTGCTTTATAAGTATTGGACTTTGACGTATTTTTATTTTCCCCCCAATAATGTGGATTTTATTACATTTCTTCAAATTATATGATACATTTTCATCTCCAACCCTAACCTTTTTCATTGAGGAGAAATTGATTGAAATAGTATTTTATGATATCATATCAAAAGCCTAAACACTACACTAATTAAAGGTTGGAGGTTTGACTATGAGTTCAATTATGTTAGTTTGATAAAAATATTACAATATAAGAGAAATAAAAAAGTTTGAGGCAAAGAACAATGCTCTTATTATCATCAAATTAAAAGTAGAGAAAATAAAACATAACATTGAATAAAGCATAATTCTTCTTTAGTTTTTTTTTTATTTGATCTACTTTAATCTTAAACTAAAACTATAAAGCAAGAATTAAATCTCATATAACTTAGTCATCTTCAAAATTATATAATTTATAGTATATTTTGTAGTCTTTTGTATTCATAGACAATAATCAAATTTATTTCTAATGTACTAAAAAATTTAATATGCTTCCTTACATTGAGTTAAAATCATAAAGGATAAAAAAATTATATACAAACCTCTTAGATGTACAACTTATAAGTGATCATGTATATCAATAATCAATTGAAATATTTAGGATTTGTTACTTCCAAGTGTTAGAGATCGAAAGCAAAACAAAGTTATTGATATGTCAATCTTTTGGTTTCTAATCACCGCATTTAAGTTTTGTTTTAATAAGAAAACATAATTAATTTTTAAATTATTACCTTAATTTTAATTACTTTTTTATAATTTCACTGATCAATTTATGTATCAGAAAAAATATATACAAAATTTATATTCCAACTGTAATATGACATTATGTGAGTATTAAGGTTAATTTATCAATATTTATTATTTTAATTTTTATATATTTATTTTATTATTCATATAATGTTATATTATATGGGATAAAGACTGTTAAAATAACGTTACTTTTCGTGTATTGGGAATTTTTGCTCGTAAGCTAGAAACGAAAAGAAGTAAACGAGAAATTTGAGGTGCTTCTTATAAATTTGCAAGACACAAGGGCATAAGTGCAAAGAGACATGAGATTGAAAAGACATATACCACTACTACTACAGTAACCTCTTGTCTGAATTTTAACTCTCTCTCTCTCTCTCTCTGCTGTGCTGTCTGTGTGTCATAAGTGGTATTTTCTGCTTTTGTTTTCTCTCTGGAGTGCTACTCTTGAGGTAAGAGACAATTATAAGGCATGGGTTGGTTTCCCTGTATTGGAAAATCAAGTAAAAATGCAAAGAAGAAGCAAACCAAGAAGCCCGATGATCAGATCCCATCAACTTCCGGTATATATGTTTCTATCACTCGCATGAAACTGATTTCATGCACTTCTGAATGTGGTATTTTTTTAGTGTATACCCATTATAATTTTATGCTTTTTGAGGTTGCTTTTTCATGCATTTGTATCGTTAGGATGTGCTTTAGATTGATAAGCACATTTCCTTTGCTCCCAGTTTTTTTATCTGTTATTTTCTGGTTTTGCAATGGTGTTTTGATCTGCTCTGAATGCTGTGAATATGATTTGAAAACACGGTTCTCTTTTGATGAATATTTAATATTGTCTTTAAGCTTGGTGGATTTGTTTCCAAATCAAAGTGTAGCCAAAATATAAACACTTTTGTGGCATTTTAATTTGTTATTAGGATTTATCCTGGGTGTGTTGGACTTTTATTTCTTTGAATATCACGTTTAAAATTGGCTTCGGTTGGTTCTCGTCAGTTAATGAAGTCCTTCCAGTGCCAATTTAACTTTCTTGACTCAAATTGTTCAAGATTTCAATTTTTTGACTTATGAAGTTCAATTGTGTTTATTTTATATGTTAATTATGGGGTAAAGAAGAACGGACTGCCTGAGTCTGTGTCATGATAAACTCTTTTAGTTGCTTTCAGTTTCATTTCTTTTGAAACTTGCATATTCTGTAAGCTAAAGAGCTAGTTCTAAGTGAGGGCAATATGTTAAATTGATATTCGTTGCACAACAGTTGATACATGTTAGTTATCAATGAGAACTCTACCCAGTTCAGAAACACTTTTTGTGCCGTCATTGTCCTGAATTGAATGGTGTTGATGGAAGCAATATGCAGTATTAATTGTGAATTTTCTTTTGTGTGATTAAAAGGATCCAAGGTAGAATCCTTCTCGGCTGTTTTTGTCTTTTGTGATTTTTGTTTTTTCTCGGCTTTTAATGATGAGGTAGTACTTTTCCCATTGTAATGTTTTTGAATTAAGATCCATCTTTTTCTTTTGCTGACACAATATTGCTATGTATCACTTTTAGCTTATCATTCTGGTAGTATTTATTGCACTTTTTGTTTTCTTGTGACTTCAGATAAATTTAAGGTAAATTCAACTCTGGATGTGAAAAAGGAGGTTTCTAAGGATGGAGGACCTGATCATATTGCAGCACATACATTCACCTTCCGGGAATTGGCAGCTGCAACAAAGCATTTCAGGTCAGATTGCCTATTGGGTGAAGGAGGTTTTGGTCGAGTATATAAAGGGCGATTAGAGAGTACCAATCAGGTTTGTTAATTTTATCAAATTGTAATGGTTACAGAAATTATATTAGACAGTTACATTTGTTTATTTATTTCTATCTGTGTCATGGTTCAGTTTACCTCACTGTGGTTATTTATTCTTTGTCAGGATTCTTGCCTGTACATGATCAGATTTAGTACATTTAAGACTTACTGATTTTTTTTTACCCTTATGTAACTTTTTACCTAATAGAGAGAAAAGAGAGAGGAGGAAAGGCTGTATTTGTGATGTGGCTTGGATTTGTCATTGTCAAATTTTTGCTTAATTATGAGAAGAGTTCAATTGCTTAAATTGGTTCTCTTTGGAAAAGAATTTCCATTTTGAGTGGAGTTGGAAAGATTCAAATGTCAGTGGAAATCAATAGAGTTGCTGCTACTACTACTCTTAAGTAACCAAAGAAAGCCGTTGCTAACCAACTCCATTTTTTCAGTTTCAACTTTTACAATTGGAAGGGAATTGACATTTTATTTGCTCCTAATATTGTGGCAAAGGACAAAATCCTGAACCTGTTGGCGTGGTATATACTTTTATAAGGCTAAGACGATCATAAAACCTTCTTAAGTAAGTTTATTGATAGAGTTTCTAGAACGGGACACATTAGCTGTGAAAAACGATTATATGTGCATTTGTTACAGAAGTGAAACTTGTGATGGGTTTTGAGGGAAAACAGAAGTATATAGAGGCAAACCCACACACGCACAAATGCAAAAAAGAAAAAGAGAGAGAGAGTTTAATTAGAAACATTTTTAGATGTTTGATGGCCCATTTGGAAGCTCATTCAACTTTGGTTTGGTTTGTGGGAGAACAACAGTTACGAAGATGATGAGTTTTCTCCAAGAATTCTGATATTAATATGCCAGTTATCTATCCCATATTCGCATCCATATTGTATAAGGCCAAACCTACAAATTCTGCACTGCTAATGTGACTGCAGCGATTACAGAGTTTGCTAACCAGCCATTCAGTGGAAGACTTTGTTCTCTTCACATAAATCTATCCACTAGTTGTACTACATTCACCATAATCTTTTTTGATTACTTTTAACTACCATGTCCTCCATCACCTCATAACAAGCTTCTATTATATCATCAAAATCTCCACCTCCATCTTAGTTCACCATACCACTGTGTTGTTGATAACCAAATACTGACACAAAAACCTCTACTGTCACCTCCACCATTGTTCCAATTGTTGCCAACTCTGCCAAGGTATATTGGCCAATGAAATATTTCATGCTGCTTAAATTGCCAAAGATGCTCTGTTTACCTGAATTTCCAAATCAGCGGCTATGTTTTAAACGTTGCAAATGCAAAATGTAAATGAAAGACGTTACAAAAATTTTCGGTTTTACTTCTCACTTTTCTATTCATCACTGTGCAAAAAGTCCTTAAAACGTTATGCAACTTTTGAAAGCACACAAATTACTGAAAGGGGACTGCAAAGCGTCCATTGAAGACTATTTTTCTTTTTCGTTTTCTTTTTTTTTTNNAAAAAAAGATTATTTGCACTTTGGCTAAAATAGAAAGAGCTTGCTTGGATGTACTTGACTTTATTTAAGCTTTAATCTTACTTGGTTAGAATCCTCAAGTAGAATACTCAATCATTATTGTTACTGATCTTAAATACTTTTGAGTAAACCATATGAAATTTGCTTGTGGTAAGCCATTAACATTGTTGCTCGGTCTGGCTTAGGTTGTAGCTATCAAGCAACTTGATCGTAATGGGCTGCAAGGGAACAGGGAATTCCTTGTCGAAGTGCTGATGTTGAGCTTGCTTCATCATCCTAATCTTGTAAACTTAATTGGTTATTGTGCTGATGGAGATCAAAGGCTTTTGGTCTATGAATACATGCCATTGGGATCACTGGAAGATCATCTACATGGTATGTGTAGCATTACATGCCATTATTTTCTTGGCCAAAATTCTGCATTACTAGTGTTTGAGTTAAAAGTGTCTTATTGCTTCTAAATTGTGGTCTGTATTAGAAAAGTTTTGGGCACAAGAATTAGTATTCCCTCAAAAGATATCATGGTTAATAGAATCTCAAAGGTTAAAAAGTAATTTTAATTATTAATAAAGTTTGATGAATATTGTTATATAGATGTTCACTTTTATCCAAAAATGAAATTTTACATGCATAGGGAAAGTTTTAGGTGGTGACCAATTACTAATACCATCGCTGCACTTGAGAGGTGCCAGTATATGGGTGTTCAGAAACCACTCTTCTAGTCTGGGGCTTGGGTTCTAGATTTAATTTCCTTATTTCATTGTTTGAATTACATTCCTTCCATTTGGCTTTTTAACTAAGTTGGAAACATCTCTTGTTGCATGCTTGTGCATTCCAGACCTACCACTGGATAAGAAACGACTGGACTGGAATACAAGAATGAAAATAGCTGCAGGTGCTGCTAAAGGCTTGGAGTATTTGCATGACAAAGCTAGCCCCCCTGTTATATATCGTGATTTGAAATGCTCAAACATTTTACTTGGTGATGGATATCATCCAAAACTATCTGATTTTGGCTTGGCTAAATTGGGTCCTGTTGGGGATAAGACCCATGTATCCACTAGAGTGATGGGAACATATGGATATTGTGCTCCTGAATATGCCATGACCGGTCAACTTACTCTGAAATCAGATGTTTATAGTTATGGAGTTGTTCTTCTTGAGATTATTACCGGCAGAAAAGCCATTGACAATTCAAGAGCTGCTGGGGAACACAATCTGGTTGCATGGGTAAGAGTTCTATTTTTTCTCTGTTTGAACACTTTTGTAATGGAATCTTTTTCTGATATATATGGTGGTGAAAAGCAAAGAAAGTACGATATTTGTGCTCTCTGCCATATGACTAATTGAATTGTTAGTGTTGATGGGAGTATGACCAGTTGTGAACTAACTTATCTTTGTTCCCTTACCATGAAAGAAGACATTGAAAACAATATTACAACTCTTCTTCATAGATGGATTTTTTACTAACAGTCACATTACCTTTACATCTGTTTTTTCCCCGTAAGGTTGTAAAGAAAATAATCAATCATTAGCTGGCCAAAGTATAGTTCATTATGTTAATCTCTTGTAATGCAGTTTTACCTGTTGCAGGCCCGTCCCTTGTTTAAAGATAGAAGGAAATTCCCACAGATGGCTGACCCAACGCTCCAAGGCCAATATCCAGTGAGAGGGTTATATCAAGCTCTTGCTGTAGCTGCAATGTGTGTTCAGGAACAACCAAATATGCGGCCCCTCATAGCTGACGTAGTCACTGCCCTTACCTATCTTGCTTCTCAAAAGTATGATCCAGAAACCCAGCCGGTCCAGAGCTCCCGCACAGGCCCCTCAACCCCGAGAATCAGAAGGGAACAGTGAAGTAGTCAGATAGCCAAGAGTATCTTGTTGACTCCGATCCTTGGAAGATAAAAATTGCTGTCAAGAGAATTTGTAGATGCCATTTGTTGCATTGAAGTTCAGGGGGTTTACAGTTAGTGGCCGTACACGTAATGGTGCCTGTTTATCAAATTTTGCATCACTACAGATAGCAGGTGCAATCTCCAACTCCGGTGTTCGGTATAACAGAAGAAGAATCTTTCTCTCTCTCTCTCTCTTTTTAATTTATATATATAAATCTTTAAATTCTGTTTTTCATTTTTGCCTTTCTCTGCAGTCCCTCTATATTTTTGTTCCCCTTTTGTATGTTCAATTGAGATTGGGGCTTTGTATCTAATGTCTTCTATAAAGAAACTGCTATTCCCCTTGGAAGAGAATACATTTATGTTTGTAGGCATCATCAAGTTGAATGGTTTAACCTCCATACTCGATAGTATGCCCCCAGGTGAAAGTCACTTGATTGTATCTTGAAATAATAGTAGATGTTCTTTATTGTTTTGTTATTAATTTCTTATCTGTTGTAAGAAATGAATTATGCACCTGTCGAAAACTAATTCTTTGACTTTCACCAGTTTCTCTACCAATTTTGTTTACTTTACTGGACATTCAAATTCATGACAGCAAAACAGTCTACCAGTTTCTCTGATGATAGGACTCGGTTGGCCATTCCTGATTTATCACCACCCTGCTAGTCTGAAATAATTAATTATCAATGTCAAGTTTGAAAGCAAATGGATGAGAGCGGTTTCACGGTTTCACTATAATAAAAAACATCCAAAAAACTGCTAACATTTCCTTCAAATTGAGAAAAATGAAATGATTATACAATTGTTTTACTATTGATCTCCTGTTTCTTCTTACATCCTCTTCTTCCTTACAACACTATTATTGAAACTAGTTAATGAAAAAACGAACAATAAATGGACACGAACTTTGTACTGGTTCATTAGTAAAAAAATTACAAAACTATTTTCTACACTCTCCTCAGCTGCCACGGTAAAATATCTACCAACCAAATCGAATTTAAGAATTGGAGGCGCCAATGATGGATATATATATAGAGGTATCAAATTTTCATTATAATAAACCTGCATTTATTTACTCTTGTACTTCAACACCATTTGTGTCTTTCTCCTGGGTGCTTGGACTCTGCCCCACCTGTGAAGACTTGACTTCTGTTGGCTCATCGGTGCTACTAGGTTTTCCCTGTTTCATCCAATAAATTTCAACTTCTAATCAGACTAAGCACACTATAAATCACTCCTAATGTGTTGCTAGTTCCTTTCATTTATTAAATCGCTACAGGTGTATACGGTCATCACTATGGAACTGATATTTCTAATGTTCACTTGGCGGAAAAACAAAAAGAAAAAACAAACCTTGTTCCGGTCACGCCATCCAAGTCCAAATGGTCGAGATAGTAAACTAATCTTTCTTCCAGGCAATTCTTGCATGGGCTCTTGATTGCTTTTTGCCGATGAATCTGGATGTGGAGATCTACAAAGCATGCTAATATTCATTAAAAAAACACAAAGTTTTATCTGTTGAGGCAGTAGATGATGTAATATATAACATGCGTCTGATCAAGTCCTTTTATGTGTATAAAGAATAGATTTGATCTGCTGCATGCAAGCAAATTTTGCAATTCTCTTTCTTTCTCATGGCGTAAGGATTGGGGTTTTTTGTATGTTCGTGAGCACCTAACATTTCAAGAGCAGTACATACACAGAATATGATAAAAAGAGATAGATATATATATATATATGAGAGAGAGAGAGAGAATTAATTGTTGACAAGAATAGAAAATATGATGAAGAGGGAGAGAATAGAGATGAAAAAATTTGGTCAACAAAGAAAATAAGACAAAAGGAAGCCATATAAAATTCTGATACATGCAGGATTTAATTACATACCGTGGAGAAGGCTGTGCTTTAAGTTGGCCAGATTGGTACTGCAAGGTAGCCTCCAACATTGATTCTGCCATTACCACTCTTTTCTCCATTTCTGCAAGTGAAGCAATGGCCTCTTCATACTTTTCCTGCATCAATACAAGTTGTATAACACTTTCAAACACAGCCCAAACAGAAATCCTTAGGCATTTTTCATGTTTCAAATGGTCTCTAACCCCTTCTATTCTTTTTGTCATAGCTCAGTGTATAATTCAAAAGAGACCAATATATATGTAAACCCCAAACTAGATCCACTACAAATAGCTGAATCAGGACCTTCAAAATTAATTAAGTACCTGAAGCACTTGAGCAGCATATCTCTGAGCTGCTGCATCTTGTTCAGCAAATCTGCGAGCATCTTCTGTTACCCTTTGTTCTTGTTCTACCCGCATTAATACCTACAAAATTTGTTATTCATCCCAAAAGTATCATGGCAAGCCAAACACAAGAGAAGAGAAATAATCCCTGGGTAGAATTCATTGAAACTGAAGCAACAAATGATACCTGGAGCATGGCATTTTCTTGTTCCTGCTTGTCAGCAACGGCCCTCCGAAGCTCAGCAACCTCTTGCTCTAACTGCTCAACCTACCAATCACAAGAAGAAAAGCGTGCATTATAATTGAGTGAAGGAAAGTCATAGCTTACTATGGAATCAAATGTTTATCTCCCTATTTCTTTTGACCTTTCAAAATGCTTAGTCTCTCGTCCTTAATTATTATTCACCATTCCAATTCATCCAGTTTCTTAAACTATGATTTTAATACAAATGCTTGATCCCACTAGTTGAGACTCTTCACCACAAATTTTACATGTAAAAAAATAACAACCATATGTCATTCCGAAGAAAATTTCCGAGGGTAAAGTTTATTGGATATACCCTTGCGCTCAATTGACGCCGATTGTCCTGCTTGACCATCTCCATTAAAGCTGTCTCCAGCTCCTCAGCTCTGACAAAAAAGAGAAGAAACAAGGATATCAACATAAATTTAGAAACAAAACTCCTGAATGAATTTATAAACAGAAGTACTCCATTAATGAAGCTTAGAGTAACTGCTAGTTCATCCTCTGGAAACCATGGGATTTTTATAATTCCATAACAGAATGCAACCTAAAGCAATTAAGTACCAGTTTTCATATATCAGGATTTTATTTGCAGATAAGCCCTATAAAAAGCCCATGAATGGAGGTAAATGGCCTCTGACTTGCAAAAGTTATATATAATCTACATAGGCCATAGCAATTAAGTACCAGTTGTTGAAGGTTCTGAATATGCAACCACTACCTTCAAATCAGTGGTAGGTGGTTGTGTCCCTTCGCTCACTTTAGTTGATTCATAGGAACTAGGAAGAGTATATAAATGACTCCATTATGCAAAGCAACCAATTTAATAGCGCAGCAGGAGACTTGTTCGATAAAGTAACGACTAAGGGTATGGATTTGAAGGATAATGGTCAAACGTGAATAAGATCATATAGATTCAACTATATCATAAGGTATATTACAAAACATTACCCGAGGATAGACAGTCACATTAGTGATACCAAAACAAAAGAACTTTTGTACAGTTTTAATACAGCATGTTGAGACTCTAACCTGAGTAAAGCAGATCTTTTCTCCTCTAACAACCTGCACAATTCTACCTTTAGCCACACCACCTGCAAGTACATGAAAAATTAAGTTGAGTACTTTATAAGACAAGCACTTTACTTACCATCTAATTACAAAGCCTCAAAAACTATAAAATGCATGCTTTCAAGGATAAATTGGAACATGAACACTCTACTTTTTTCCCTCTCCAAACTTCAGGTGTGATGTTCAAGATGGCTATTATGATCTATTCTAATCTAAGGCCAGATCCTCGATGATATATCAAATCAATGCAAATAAATCCGGTTCAAGAATATTTAATCTTTCACATTCTGCTTCCCTATGTCCTGGCATATACAACCACAAATAATGGATATTTTTCATTGAGGGCTTATTTAAAGATATAGAAAATTAACAAACTAACAATAACCAATTTATATTCCAGAATAACAATAATATTGCAATTTCCTCGACATTATTTACAAAATTTTAAATTGCTGCAGTCCATTTCATTGTGTAGTCCTAAAAACGAGCATCAAAACCTGGCCCATTTATATGCCATCTGGCAACTATTTCAACTAAACATCCTTAACAGGCATTAATAGACAGAATATGGAATAATTAACTTCAAAACCCTCCTAGTCAGAGAAAAAGATTTTCCTAAAAACTATTACGAAACACATAACCTACCTGTTCTTGAAGATCTGGAACAGAATCTATCTCCACATCCCCTGTAAGGTTAATAAGAACTTCGTCTGCATTTGTGGATCCAGACTCTGAACGAGATAGATTACCATTTGTCTGTGTATCATCTGATAGTCCAGCTTTCTTTGTTTCTATCAGCATTGACTTCGGATCCCGCTTAAAATTATATAGCTTTGATGCTAGACCCTGAGAATCCCTCCAAGCTTGAAGCCCCTTTGATCTTTCTTCACTAGCAGTTATTACAGCTGGCCGATGCTTGTTTCTCAAATCCTGTAATCTGTTTTCATTCACATTTTGGAAACCCATGCATGCTGTCAATACGAGTTGACTGCTATCAAAGGTTGAGCCAGCCAGCGATTGTAGCAAAGTAACTGCATCTCCAGCATCCTTAGTTGTAACTAATGCAGGGCCTACAAGAAACTGAGCAAACTTAAGTTTCTTAAACTAATACAGCCAATGTGATTCATTTTATGTTTCATAATACATCATATGATCCCAAGAACTTGGATTTTTTTTCCCAGTACCATATAACTCCATCAAAGCAAGGGCTGTTCTGAAAAGCATGACTCGGTTTCCTTCAAAAAGAAGCACATCCCAGACACGAAGAACTGCATGATCAGGGGAAAGTCATCAGATCATAAAGAAGCTTATAACTAACTCATTACACCAATGCCAATTTTGCAAATAATAAAACATCAATTGGAGAAACAACCGAGTCCAAGACCCTTTTTAAGGAAAAAAATTGTGAATTTTAGGATGCTTGTCAAAAACCAAATTTACGATTAGGAAAGGTAAAATCCGTAAAAGATACAGCATAAAACCTGACCACTTTCCCATGGAAGCATGTTCATGAAAATGGAAAGGAACCACGGTCCAGTAACCCATGCCACCTGCACTCCCAGGTAATCCAGATGATTGACTGCACCAGTTATTGATGTGACATCAAAAAACAATCCAACAAGATCCACTGAACGAGACTTCTTGAGAATATGGAAAATGAATGACAAATCAGATCTATAAACAAACCCAATTTAGGAAATCGCTCCCGCACCAACTCCTCAAAAACAAGCTGGTCAACCTGACAAAATGAAACAAGCCATCAAATACCCAATAGTTTGTTGGCTGATTTTCTTAACCTCATTAAAATGTCTTCTTTGAGGAGAAAGCACAGATACACAAATCAGTTAACAGGTGAAAGGCAAGATATGGCAAGCGTTACCTGAGATTCTGTCATTTCCTCCGAGTAATAGCCATCAAAATAGTCGTCAATAATGCCCATCAATGCCCTGAGAATTTAATCATAATTTAGAAGCAGATATTGCCAACAGAGCATTTATTGCTAGTTCAAGTACTCTCTTACTAACTGGAATTAAAAAATTAGTATGTTACTCCAAGAAAGGAAATAAGAAGGGTTATGATCATAATTGTATTATGATGATCAAGTTGATTCCATGTTCATTCCATATTGAACCAGACCAGAAAAAGTTATTCTTTAGAAGCATTTGTAGGCTAATATTAATTAAAGCAGTATTGTCGTAAGCATGATGCTAAGAATAGTACCATTTAACTAAGTTCCTAAACCTACCAGAAGGCATTTTCTTCAGGCATCAGAAGCAGTAATAATGCAGCAAAGAAATTCATGGCCTGCATGTAGAGTAAAGAATCAGAAAGATACCAGGTGAGAAAAATTCACTTTTCAGACTATGAAAAACAGTATTGAAAATAATTTTAATTCTAGCAGAAACTAAAGTAACTAGGAAATAATAGTGGAAGAACAAATATCTCTGTAAAGACAAGCGTACAGAAGCTTCAAGCCACAGCATAGTCCTAATCAAAGATTTAAATTGCAAGCTCAAAAAGCTTGTTAGTCTACCATCCAGTCAAGATCTAAGAAGAAAGCAATGGCAGAGAACTGCTACATGCCTCCATAGGGTTTCAACTTATATGCTTAACTTGGTCAATGTACTGATAGATTGTAAGTAGATCTTAAACACACTTTAACAGTTCAGAACAACCAGGTATGAACTTGAATGAATATCAGAAACATTAGTTATCTCTACTTTTTAAAATTGCAAACCATGAGAGCTTGTTTATGAAGGTTAAAAATTCCACTTGAGATATACAAGTCTACAAAGTGATTTCACAAGTTTACCATGTTCAACATGAAAGCAACCCAAATCAAGCTACAAACACATTTCTATCAGCAAGTGCATGAAGCACATGTAAATTGTAAGTTAATTAGTACATACAAACCTTTACATACTAATATAGAAGTTTCATATGTCACCATAGATTTACTAAATTATAGAATTAACTCTTTACGCTTTTGGCCTATGGCATCCCAGAAACACTGAACATGAGATAAAAACACATGCACTACCTAAAAAAAAACAAATACCTGGCAGTACCCAACAGAGGGGTTGTGTCGAGCATATGCTGTAAGTAACCGCCTCAAAGCATTTCTACCATCATCATCCAGGGCAGGATGACCAGGGAATGTTCGAGGCAAATCCTGCATTCATTTCCAATACCAAGTTAGAGAACTTGGATCAGTAATACCAATAACACCAATGCCCACAAACTGAAGATACTAAGCACCAAAATTGAAAGATTGCTAACTGTAATGACCTTCTCAATCTGCCCTTTCCATTTCTCAGGCAAACCCACAGAATCTGTAGCTGAGATCTTACTATCACTGTCGGACAGCGAGCTATGCTTTTCCATATTATTCACAGATTTAGTTTCTGAAGCCAGCAGATCCTGGTAGTACTTCTCCACTCGACGTGCTTTCACACCCACAAATGCTTGCCAAAGCTAAAATTCAAAGCATCAAGCAGTTAAGATGCTTATCACTCAAGAACTAAACTTCATCAGAGGCCAAAAAAAAAAAAAGATCAGGCGCAAAATTGCACAATATACCTCCCCACGTAAAGCCATTGGCACTCCCCCACGAACAAGGACCTCCAACTCTTCTTTCCAAGGAGATAAAGATTCCAGAGGTTCAGCATCAGCAATGATAGAACAGGCAGCAAGGGAACTCCCACTATCACTTGAAGGGCCATCTTGAGCTGGATCTGACTTCTCCACATCATAAAACTCATCCTCAGAGTCCTCTTCTGAAGCTCCTTTCAAGGATTTAGCCTCATCAATAGTAGATGAAGGCTTCCCTTTTCCAGTGACTTCATTTTTTGATAAATTGCCTTTCCTCTTAACACGCATACTCATCATTTCTTCAATGCCATGAAGTGATGGTCTAATCTCAGCCCATATCTGGATCCTGTGAGTCTTCTTCTCTGTTGTTGACTGCACCTCTTCCATTTCGGCACCATTTTCAGGGATACTATCTGAAATAGGCTTCTTGATACTTAAATCATCTATTTCAACAACCTTCTCTGGATCATCACAAGCCTCTTCATCCTTAGGTTCAGTGTGCAATGTTTTGTTATCTTCCTCTGAAGATAACCCATTTACAGGCAATTGCGCAGATTCTGCTTGCTGTTCCAAGAAACGATTCCACCTATCCGATCTTTCCTCCTCTTCTTCCTAGTAACATCATATCATGTCAGTTTCGTTCTTTGATGGATTTGATATCTTCAAACTCAATTAGATTTCCAAAGATAATGTACAAAGTGAACATATTATTTTACACTTCTCAACCACAAATTTCCTTCCATTATCGCCCATTCAGTTTAGTAGCTTCTTGTGCAAATTCTGTCTACTTAAATTGTACCCTAACACTTTTGGCCTTCTATTATTCATTAAAACAAAAACTACTGTTGCTTAAAAAACAAAATTAAAAAACTAAAAAGAAAAAATTACTATGTATTTCTTTTCCTATCTCTTCCAATGATTCAAAATAATCCTTCACAACTGAATGAGATAATTATAAACTTGCAAAAGTAATTTACAAGAGTAGGCAAGAAAATGACCTTGTAAATATTAGCATATTCTCGATATCTTTGTACATGTTGCGGTCTCACTGCAAACCCATAAGCATCCCTGTCAAACCAAAACCAAAACCAATTTCTATTAATCCCCTAAAACATTGGACTGTGATTCACAACATAAGTCTGCATTTTATAATCTCAATCAAA
Source organism: Bursera palmeri (assembly GCA_026225775.1). NCBI lineage: Eukaryota > Viridiplantae > Streptophyta > Magnoliopsida > Sapindales > Burseraceae > Bursera > Bursera palmeri. The sequence continues at coordinate 3,566 of JANKKB010029044.1, read as the reverse complement.
TTCTCAAAACTATAGCAAAAAATCAAAACCATCAAACAGAAAACAAAAAAATAAAAAATAATAAGTTGTAAGCAGAACCCAACTCAAATTACCTGCAATTGGCCTCCAAAGAGCTCCGATTCACATTAGTCGAAAACATATTCCACTTATAACGACAACCATACTTCCCACATAACTGGCCATTGCGTACTAGATTTATCCAAACTCAATTTACCAGAAACCATACACATTTCTCACTTAAAACCTAAATTGCCCAAGAAACTCAATTCCACTAACACTAATCAATCCAATCAAATTACAACCAATTCAAATCGGGATCACTAATTCGTCGTCGTTTCAAGATCTAAGCATAAATCAAAGTACATTTTCAGCTAATTCACTTTAAATGCATACTTAGTAAAAATGTTATATATAGCACATAAAATCCATTAAAATTTTCCAGAATTTAACACGAACAGAAAGCAAATAGTCAAAATCATCACTCCAAATGGATAAATCAATGTGATCGACACATTTGAAACGGAAACAAATGGTTAAATAACTTTAAAATAAAAATATCCACTTCAAGCGTGCAGACAGGAGCTGAAAATCTATCAAAATTTTGAACTACGCGTAAATCCAAGTCAAACAGTCAAAATTTTCGGAGAGAAGCAAACGATCGACGTGATCAAGGAATTTTAAGCGAAATGAGAGGACGAAAATGGTAACCCTAAGAAATAACGACGCGTGGCGAAAGGAGAGAGAGAAAGAGGTAGCAAAGAAGGAGAATAGTACCTCTTGTGTTCGAAGGTGATGATAGGATTAATGGCTTTGGTAGTGACCGTCTTCATTCAGTATCGTGGAGAGATTTGATTGGTCCGTGAGTAACGAGTTGGTTGACGGAAGATCTCGCGCTAGTCCTTGATTTTCTGCAACCGAAATGAGAGAGAGATTGAGAGAGGTGGCTCGTCTCTCTTCAGTTTTGAGTAGCCAAGAGAAGAGTGTGGCGTGGGCTGGTGTGGTGTTCAGTGAAGGCAGCAAGAGAGAGAGAGAAAGAGAGAGAGAAAGAATGGGTGAGGCACGTCACATGCAAGGGGCGAGATTAGCGTTGCATTATTGTGTGAATCCTGATTTCTTAGCACGGAGTTCCATAAGGGGAAACTCTAATACGATTGCAATTTTTAATTATGCCTTTTTCTCGTTATTATATTTATATTATTAACCTTTACAAAATTCATTCTCATAAGTTTTATTTTTACTTTTAAAAATTAACAGCAAAATGACCTAAACTATAAAAATTACCGTTATAATTTTGGGTAACGTCAAGCCTTGAATGTTTGATGTGTTACACCAAGATCACATATCTTTCTTTGCACGATATACATGCGAAAGGATACGACAAAAACAGAAACACTCGTTGTTATATTACTAGATTCGATTATTATTATTATAATTATATATATTTTTAGTATTTGATTTATTGGCATTTTTAAGAAATGATGAGGCCGGTAACGCAAAGGTGAAAGTTAATCGTCATTATGTGTTGTGTCGGCAATTGTATTGAGAATGACAACTTTTAAATTTTTCAAAAGGTTAGAGCATAGAATGCGTCTTGTTCATGCCCTTATCTATCAAGATTATAAAAATAATACAAATGAGCATGCGGCAATTGATTATTCTCGCAATTGAATTGCTTCACCCCAACACTTGTAGGCCCGTGGCTGCCACAGTTATCATTACATCTCCCATTAATACGAATGATACAAAAGGTGTACCTTTTGTCATTACCAATTCTTTTAGCATCCGATATTGATATAATTTATTTTTTTCGTCGATAAATTATTTGAATTGCTTTTCCGTATAAAAAAGTGTTTTCACTTTAAAAGTTTTAAAAGTATTTTCGTGTGAATCACTTCTAATACATATACTTGTATGGGATTTAGCTTTTGACACTACATAAAAGTAGTGATTAAAGTTACCCTAATATTAGTATGATTAAGGTTAGTATAATTAATATTATACGTGATTATTATTTATATTATATATGAATTAAAAGTGGTCGACACCCTAACCCATTTAATGATACGAATAATTAGACTTATTATGTCAAATTATAATTTATAAGTTTATTTAATAATACAAATAGTTTATGCTACTAGATTGATTTATTTATATATTTATGATATAATTATCCACTTATAAGATTAATTATATTTATCAACAAATAAAATAGACTTTGGTTGAGACAGAAAACTTGTTTTATACTACGATTAAGAGGTTTAGCATTTAAAGAACTTTACACGTATACTTTTTTTTTTTTTTCAAAAGTCTTTGATAAATCTCAAATTTCGGTGCTTTTATTAATTTCTATTACGTCGTAAATGATTGAAGTTAATATGATTATAAAATAATAGTAATTAAGAAAAAAATTATTTTTCAATTGCTTTATTATGATAGAGATGTTTCAAGGCCCACCACTCTTGCAGTCACGTCACATTGATCCACAATCCGATAATTAGGGTGAATTTGAAATTAATTAATTTTAAGACCAATTTGTTTTTCCATTTAAATCATATTCAAATGATGAAAATGGGTACGTATAATTTTTACTTTGTAATATTTAATTATTAATATTTTAGAATCAAGTCTTATTTTTAATAAAACTATATATATTTATATATTATTTTATGATAATACTTTATATAAGTAATAATATTTTGTAATAACCACAAAAAATATTATTTACTTTTTTTTTTAATTAAAGTAAAAACCCATGAAAAATATAACTTTTATCAAAGTTTAAATTATATTTTTTAATAATATAATTAATTAACTATTTTAAGTTTAAATAATCTATATTTTATAATCAACTTGTTGATTATAAAAAAATTATATTTAATATAATATAACATCAAAATAACAACAATATAATTAAATAATCATGTTTACTATAATTATAGTGCCATCTCTCATATATTCTTTTATTGGAAGTGGCTTAAATATTTTAGAAGTCCTTCAAAAGCATCAAAAGTTCAATTTTTTAAAAAACAGTTATAAAATTATATTATCTTATAAGTTGATTAAGTTTTAAACATTTTGAAAATAGTTATCAAAACACCCTAACTTGTACCTTAAAAAAATAAATGACTATTTTAAAATTAATAATAATCTAATATTAGCCCTTAGCTATATATTTTTTTTAATCATGAATATTCGAATCAATTTAAGTGTATCTCGACTGATTTTATGGGATTTAGTATCCTCTATACTTATAAAATTTTCAACACATATCAGGATATACTCATTTATGATATTTAACCAACTTTTGGATTAAGCCACATTATACACAAATGGTTGTACTATTTTCACTCATGTCTCGAAGCTTTTTGGTATAATTTGGGTGGCATCAAAATAGATATAAATTTGTAGGGAATAAATATGGGTTTCCTCTTGAGTTAGATCACCGTATAATTGGGCACTTTAAAATTCAAGCTTATTTGCAGTTTTCTTTGTAACTTTGTGCCCATCTTTTGAAGCAGGGACTAGATTCAAGGCACACAATTGGCATCTTGTCCGACGGACAATGT
>JANKKB010029043.1:0-10093 GCA_026225775.1 Bursera palmeri | reverse complement strand
CATTGCATCCTAAAGTTGGATTATCATACAAGATACCACTTTGGATTGTAGGAATGGTAGTTGTTGGTGCTGAGCCGGTTCGAAATGCATCATCTACACTCTGAAATATCCATGCTTCTGCATTTTAGGTCGGCGATGAAGAAGTTGAAGCTATTCTTCCTACAGCAGCGTATGCGCTTGCCAAGATACACATGCATCTAGTACATAGCGGGTATGATTGTTCTGATTCTCGACCTATTTAGGTTTTCATAAAATCAACATATCTTGCTTCTCCTAAATGTCTTGATATCATTTAGTTTCATGATTGTTTCATTGTATCAGATTCTGTTATACAGCACGGGGTGGATTTTGCTACTCAGAAGATGACATATTTGATTTTCGAACAGGCAATGGCCTTCTCTTATATATTTATGCTCCTTGAATCATTTAATTGGTTTTGATTCTATGTTATACAGGTCATATAAGGTTGTTAATTCTTTGATTTCTTATTTGTAAAATCTATCCTGAATCTTAGCATTTAGCAACTCTCATCTTCTAAAACACCTGAAGTAAATGAAAATTTTAATATAGTTTTGTACATAATGTGTACGTCTGTCTGTCAGGGTCATAGGCACCAATGTTTCTTTATTTATTTCTGTTTCCAAAATCCCGTATTATTTTTCATAGTTCTTCCAACAAGAGCATCCAGCTTGAGGAATAGTGAACTTGAATTTTCTTTCTCTTTTGAATGAAAATAATATGCCAAATCTTCAACTTATTCAGTGTAGTATGACCTGCAGCAGGTGTATTGGATAAGTATTCCACATGCATACATTGCGTGTTGTGTCTTATATGCTTGCTTCTTATATTTATTTGTCCTTGTACCTTATAAATTCTGTTTGCGTTTCTTTTCGAATAACAGACTATTAGCTATCCTCTAGTTTGTAAGATTGTAATCTCAAGGCCTAGTAGGAGCAATTTATATTAACAATGCAGTCTGGACTTTTTAATAACTTGAACTTTTAACATATTGTGTTATTTGCATTTCTGTCAAATATCAGTCTTGAAGAATTTAGTTGCTGGTTGTGATATTTACTTTGTATGAATGGTCAGTTGAACCTATATAGTGGACTTTGCTTGTTTGTTCATTAATATCATATTCTTTTTGGTCTGTATGAATATTTATTTGACAACTTTTAAATTTAAGGTCTTTTACTGTATAAGACATATGTTAATGTCTGGTCCCCACTATTTTGCAGATGATGGCCAGGATGTAGATGGCTTGCCAACTGAAGGGATAGAAATTTCATGCTTCCATCTGGTATTTCATACCAACTATTTTTCCTTCTCTCTTATTTCTGTGAGATTGGAAGACCTAATAATGATAGAACTCTTCCAAACAGTTTAATTGGCTTAATGAACCCAAATGACATTGAAGCAATGATCTCATATATATAATTTTTGTTTTTAATGTTTATTTGTACGGGAAAACAAAGAAACATGACTTCTTCTTCTTCTTTGTTTTTATTTTATTTTTATTTTTTTTTATCAAAAGGGTTTAAGGGATGTATGGATGTAAAATCACATACAATTAATGCTCTCTCTTATCTCTCTGGTTTTTTCCTCCTTTCAGTGCCTTATTATTTCTTCTATTTTGCATTTGTCTTCTTGGGCTTTATTTTTGTGCTTGTGTTTTTGGTGGTCCGTTGTAACTCTTTTTGTCAAAGATTAGTTTTTGTAGGAATCATATTTTAATTCATCTTGATTCATATAGGGATGTTCTATTTTTATATTATGTCAAAAATTTGTAGAACTGAAATGTTGTATTAGAAAGTTCTTGTAACTTGCTGAAGAAGATGTTTATATAATAGTAGTGTGTATGTTCTTACATTTGTACATATGATCTATGCTTATATCCTTTGAGTTATTTTCTATTCCATTTGCTTATTTCATCTTGAAATCTTCTTATGCAGGATGGAGCTCACTACATGATTTATACTCCATCTGACCCTCTTCTATTTGTTGCTGTCAAGGTAGACTGCAAATTATTAAGCATCTTTAATTGCATTATTTTTATATTCATTTATCACCGCTTGAATCTTCAATTTTTTGTTGCATTTTTTTTTTATTTAGTAATCTTCTAAAGGAAAAAAAAACTTTCCAATATGCTACTTAAGACAGCTAGATGTTGAGAAGGACTATTGAGCTTAAGAAATAGATTTAATGTTTGATTAATCAAAAATTTAAAACTCAAGAGTTGGCTTTCATTTGTGCAGGATGGCAATGGGGTATTGCAAATTGCTGATGATGTAAGTAATCTTGTTCTTTTCATCATAGGATATATATTTTTCTTCTTCTCTTCACTATGCTGCTTCATTGGTTTGATTTGCTTGTGACCACTTGCGGCTAGATTCTAGCTAGGCTGCATGATATTTATTAAAATATTACCTGAAGATATTTGATATTTGCTCTGCCATTCAATATTTAAATTTATTCTCAGTTATTGAGAGTATTATTTTTAGTATTCTGTATGTTGTCAACTTGAATCGAAAGTTCTAAAAGTTCTGTTGGAGAATTCAGGTATTCAACCTGATAAACTAACCTTATCGGGTAGAGTGATCCATCTTGCTCATATACCTCAAGACCCCCATTAACAGTCTTACATGGGACTGTCTATATTGCAAAATACTTCCCCTCTTCCCCAGTGGAACACCAACCACCTCATCTGTATTATTAACCTTCCAATATGGTGCTTTTGGGATTCAATTGTTATGCTGGGTGTCATTTCTTCTACTGTTGATAATCGCAATTTTCTTCTTCTTGTGTTTTGTAACATGACTTATCCCGAGGATTGCAGTATATGTGATTTAGTATCCACTAAAATAGTATGAGATAGGTCAAGTTTTATATCAGGAGCACAAGAAGCTTCTAGAAGTACATTCACCAATAACTGTAGGGAAATTAGTTCAATCATGGGAGAATTACTTTGCATTCTAGATTGGAATCAAAGCTGAAGGGAGAATTTGGTAGATGTTGATGGTGCAAAAGTTGGCTTTTACGAGTTGAATTACTCTGCACTGTAGATTAGTCGTTTGGGATGGTTTCAGGCCCAGTTATGTACAAATTTTTGGTTTCAAAAGATTCTCTCTCAGCCCTGGTTCATCCCATCTAAAAGATTTGGAGTAAAGCATTTTGGTCCAACAAAATGTGCTCGACTATCAGTTGACTGCATAATATGTCTTTGTATGTGCTAATGTGGATCTATATTTTGTTACTTTGAAGTTTCTCTTCTTGTTTTATTGAAACACGGGGCTTTGAGTTAGTTACCTGCAGGAGCACTTCCTGTCTATGTATGTAAATAATTTTAATTAGAGTTTTTAATGCATTGAAACAGATCAAGCTACTTGATTTTAATATGATAATCCCTGTCATGAATTATTAGTAAATCCAGGTTACTTCCCTTTTTGCTTTGTAAGTCTTGGTCATAAAGCAAATGTACTGATACGGGTATAAGTCTTGGTCATAAAGCAAATGTACTGATTTGGGTATCGGCACTCAATCATGCCGCAATGGTATTTGTTGAAACAGGATCTGCTGGAGGATCCTGCTGTCATAAGTGCCATAGACGAGGAGACTGAATTTAATGCTTTGGTGGTATTTAACTGCTCTTTGCTCATACCATTATTTCCTTGATGATTGACTTGAGTTAAACCACTGATCTGGGTTTGCTATGTTGTCTCTGTAGGAGGAAGAGGCTGCTCTTCTTGAATCATTATTAGGTAAAGAGAGATGACCAAGTGACAGATATTAATTGTAGTGCCCCAAGCTTGCCTATAACTGTTCTTATAGGGAAGCAACTCCAACACACATTTGAAGGATTTCCGGGGAAAACAAAAAAATAAAAATAAAAACTTGAAAACAATATATTTTCCTTCTTTTTGTATATAACAATTTTTTTTTTTGGCTTTCTTTATTTATTTAATTTTTTTGTTGAGAAATGTATTAATGCAGGTATGTAATGCCATTTTAAGGTTCACTAAACAAAAATAGCCTCTTGGCAATGTGAGAGTTTATTTTGTGTAAAATATATATAAATCCAATCTTCTCAACCCATTATTCTTTTTGCTTTTAATCAAGCAACAAATAAACAAAACTCTCACAGAGAATGTACCAAAACCTTTGAACTAAAATATTAAAAAAATAAGTGGAAAACAAAGGATCCCAAACCCTTAAAAATATTAAAAAAAATTGATGAAGTTATAAAAATGAGATTAAATATTTTAAAATACAAAGGAACTTAAAGATTCAATGATATACCGAAACGTAAACAAAGTATAATAATACAATACTGTAATTATTTATTAAAGATTTGTTTGGAGCATCTTAATTAAATAATTAATCAATAAATTTAAAATGAATTAATTATTTTATATATTTATAACAAATTTATGAAAATGCGCTTAATATAATGAATTAAATGTCTATAAGGAGTGGTTATTCAACCTAAGAATAAAGCAGCAGCAATGGGTTAGACTACCAGTTTTTGTTTTTGTACTCTAGGAGGGGTAAAAGGTAAGATAGAATTGGCTGGAGGGTTGGTCCAAATCAACATGAACAAACACTAAAACTTCAAAGTCTTCCCATGTAAAAAATCGTCCAACAAGAATAACTCTTGAATACAATTACCTCATTAATGTTAAATAGGCATTTTCATCTCAAAATCATGAAAAACTCATCCTAAGATGCACCAACTAGATTTGGGTTGGGAGACAAACATCTTCTATGTTTCAGCTAAAAGAGATTCAAGGTAAAATTGTATTTACCTGGATATGTTGAGATTAGGACAAGATAAAGCTTTAAGCATAAAAGATTTCTCCACCAATTTGAAGTTGATTCATTATCAAATCCCTTGTCAAGACTTGGATAAAGAACTCAACACACAAGAGAAAACATTCTCTCAAAGTTCACATTTTCATTTCATCAAGACTAAGTTTACAAAATGAGAGAAGAGTTTCCTATATAGTTTCATTACAATAATTAAACTAGCATAATTAAGCTAATTAAACATGCCACATAAGATCAAGCCATGAAATCAACGAATTGGACCCCCTTTAATGAATTGGCTTTTGAATGGACTTGGGTTGACTTGGCTAGGCTTGCTTCTCCTTGTTGTAGTGGAATGGGGCTTGAACTTGATAATGGACGAAGATGGGTGGCTTGGGTTGAATAGACTTTATTGTGCATTGCGTGGGCTTGATTGATTTCCTTAGGACTTGTAAACAGATCATCCTCTCCGAGTTGAAGAAGATTTGCCCTCAAATCTAAATCATCTTCCAAATATGGACTAAGATCACCCACATTAAAAGTTATCGATACTCCACCATATTCATTAGGCAAGTCCACCTTGTAAGCATTATCATTATTTTCCCAATAATCTCAAATAGACCATCTATCCTAGGAGCTAACTTACTCTTCTTTTTGCTAAAAAATCTCTCATTCTTTAAATGGATTTACACCAAGTCACCCGGTTGAAAGAGTTTAGGATTTTGATGCTTGTTTGCCTTGTTTTAATCTTCTTATTTGCCTTTATGATCTGAATCCTTACGGTTTCATTGAGCTTATTCATTTACTTGACTTTCTCATTGGCATCCACACTAGGTTTGAAATCAAGAGGTAATAAAGTGAGATCATGGGGTATAAGGGGATTTACTCAGTACAATACCTCAAATGGAGTGTGACATGTGGTAGAGCTTGGACTCTGATTATAAGTGAACTCGGCATGTGCTAATTGTAAGTCCCAATCCTTTAAATGCTTACTTACCAAACTCCTTAAGATATTCCCTAACACTATATTGATTGCCTCAGTTTGACCATCAGTCTATGGGTGGTGGGATGTAATAAACTATAACTTAGTTCCCAATTTACTCCATAATCTCCTCTAAAGATGGCTTTAGAAACTTTGTATCTCTATCCGACAAAATTGTTTTAGAATGCCATATAGTCTCACAATCTCCTTGAAAAACAAATCAACAATGCGAGATGCATCATAAGTTGTATGACATGCTATGAAATATGCCATTTTGGAAAAACAACCAACCATTACCATGATGGAATCTTTACCTCACTGTGTTCTCGACAAAGTAACTACAAAATCCATCCTAAGATCCTCCAAAGGGTGCTCAGCTATAGGTAAAGTCATGTGTGAACCGGCTTTGAATTGGCTCTTTAATCTTTGACAAGAACCACACCTTTTAATGAGAGCTTGAACATCCTTAACATCTTAGGCCAATAAAAATATTCCTTGATTATTGCTAGGGTCTTATAACCCCAAAGTGACCTGCCAAACTGCCACCATGTGGTTCCTTCATGATTAACTCCCTAAAACTTCCTTTTGATATACATAGTCTACTTCCCTTGAAAAAATAACCATCATGCATAACATACTACTCAAACCAAATTTAGCACAATTGGTCACACACAATTTCATCTCATCATCTGCATCATAGCATAATCTCATCAACTCAAAACTAAGAACTCTTGAATCAAGTAAGGATAACAAAGCATACCTTCTTAAAAGTGCATCGACTACCACATTGTTTACTCCTAGCTTTTAGTTCGAAACAAAGGAAAGGATTAGAGGAATTCAACCCATTTGGCATGCCTAAGAGTGAACTTGTGTTTACCATCGATAAACTTCAATGCTTGATGATTGGGATGAAGTAAAAACTGCCTTGGGCATAAATAATGACTCTAATTATCTAAGGCTCTTACTATGGCATAAAACTCCTTGTCATAAGTGTTGTACTTCTTCCTTGATTCATTAAGCTTCTTACTAAAGTATGTAAATGGTCGTTTTGATTGAATAAGGACTGCCCCAATGCCAACAATACTCGTATCACAATCAACTTTGACACTTGATTGAAATCCAGTAATGCAAGAATATGAGCTTCACATAACTTCTTCTTGATCATTCAAAGGCTTCTTTTTCTATCGTGGTCCACTTAAATGACCCCTTCTTAATGCATTCGGTCACAGAAGCCATTATAGAACTAAAATTGGGTAGAAACCACCGATAGAATGAAGCCAACCTATAAGAACTCTGAACTTTAGTTATAGAACAAGGTTGTGGCCAACTTTGAATGGCTTCGACCTTAGATTGCTCCACTTTAATACCTTCACCCGAAACTACATATCCCAAAAGTACTACTTGCTTCATAAACAACTCACATTTTCCAAGCTTGGCATAAAGTTTTGGTCTCCTTAACATCTCAAGAACTTTTCTAAGGTGATTAAGATGACTCTCCTCGTAAGTCTTATAGAAAGTATATCATCAAAATACACAACCACAAATATACCAATATAAGATTTTAGTACCTCATTCATCAATCTCATGAAAGTGTTTGGTGCATTAGATAGATTGAAAGGCAACACCATCCATTAATATAAGGCTCCCTTTGTTTTGAAGGTTGGCTTCCATTCGTCTCCTTCTTTCGTATGAGTCTGATGGTTACCGCAACCTAAATCAATTTTGGAGAAGACTGTTACACCATATAACTCATCCAACCGCGATATAGGATACCTATATTTAATGGTTATGCGGTTGATTGTTTGACTATTAATACACATGTAAATACTCCATTTTTCTTAAGTACAAGTAAGGCTAGAATCGAGCAAGTACTCATGCTTTCTCTCACAAAACCCATAAAAATCCGCTTATCAATTTATCTTTACAGCTCTTTTGATTCTTGGGGATCGCATCTATAGGCTAGCCTTTTTGGTAGAATGGCACTAGGCATAATCAATTTGATGTTCTATGCCTCAAAGTGGTGGTAAGCTTTTGGATAATTCATTGGGAACACATTAGCATACTTATTCAAGAAGGGTTGGAATTTTTGGTGAAAATAGAACTCCTTAAACTCTTTATTCTTTTTTACCATAATGAGTGCAGTGATGGTTTTGTGTTTTTGGAAGGTTTTTTCTAGTTAGGTACTACTTAGGAAAAGGCTTCTATATGGTGGTTCTTTAGANTGCCTCAAAGTGGTGGTAAGCTTTTGGATAATTCATTGGGAACACATTAGCATACTTATTCAAGAAGGGTTGGAATTTTGGGTGAAAATAGAACTCCTTAAACTCTTTATTCTCTTTTACCATAATGAGTGCAATGATGGTTTTGTGTTTTTGGAAGGTTTTTTCTAGTTAGGTACTACTTAGGAAAAGGCTTCTATATGGTGGTTCTTTAGATGGTGTTTAGGGAAGTGTTTGGATAAGTGTTTGGGTAGGTGATAATGATGCTAGGGTGATGGTTTTCTTGCTAAATTTGAATGAATAAGTATTCTTCTGACCATCATGAGTTACCTCTTAATCAAACTACCACGATCTACCAAGTAGGACATTACATACATCCATGGGAATAACATCACATATTACCTTATCCAAATAACTCTTACCAATGGAGAATATAATGACTTGTTTACCAACCTGGATTCTATCACCATTACTTAGCCATTGCAACTTGTAAGGATGTGCATGACCAAGTGTAGAAAGCCCTAACTTTTCAACAAGTATGGTGAAAGCAACATTGGTACAACTCTCACTGTCTATAATAACCGAACATACTTTACCTTTTATAGTGCCTCGAGTGTGAAACAAGACTTGTCTTTGATCTTCTTAGGAATTCACTTGAGTGTGGAATAGTCTCTTAAGCATAAGCAACTCTCCATTATCAGCTTCCTCAATAACTTCATTTTCACTCTCATTTTCATCCTCTTCTTCACTAGATTCTTCTTGAAAGGCTTTATTAATCTCTTTGAGAGTTATAACCCTTCAATTTGAATAATTTGCTTGAAAGTGCCCATAATCTTGGCACTTGAAACACATTTTATTCTTCAAATTAGTCCTCAGAGCTTCATTCTTCACAAAATTCAGATTTTCCCTTTGTGCTTCATTGGACTTATTTTTACCATAGCTTGTGGAAGTAACATAGGGTTTGATATAGGAAGGTGACCCATTTTAGTAAGTATTCTCCTTAAAGAGGCGTATATGGAATCCATTTCAGATTTCATGACATCGACCCATTTTCCAGAATCAATATTCAATATCACTTCTTTATATGTAGTCAATTCGTTATCCTCGATTAGATTTACATTTACATCAGAAGATACAAGATAACCATATCTCTCAGGTTCTCAAAGAATCCTGCTCGACCTACGCCGTCTTTGTGTTATAGGCTATAGGATGGTCACATCATCATGTGATTTCACAGGTACCGAGAGGAAGTATCTTCGTTGGTCTTGCTCTGAATTTCATCAAGCTCAACTTTTCTTCCATTAGTCATCGCAGTTGTTAATACCTTCTCTAAGAAAACTGCATGAAGAGTAACAAATACTTTGTTTTCTTGTGGATGATAAAAGTACTACCCTTTAGTTTCCTTCGGATATTCCAAGAATTAAATACTTTTTAGATTTGGTTAGAGCTTTCAGCTATCCAATGGCTTTACATAAGTCTCACTACCAAAATCTTTAGGAATGAGAAACCCGATTTATTTTCCATCCACATTACAAATATTGTCTGTCCAACAGACTTTAATAGAACCATGTTCAAAACAAATATTGCACCGATTGCATATTCCCAAAAAAATTTCGGGAGCTTGATACGACTCATCATGGATCGAACCATATCCAATAATGTTCGATTTCTCCGTTCAGACACACCATTCAACAAAGGTGTTTAGGGAGGAGTCCATCGTAAAAGTATACCATTGTCTTTCAAGTAGTTTAGAAACTCATTGATTAAGTATTCACCTCCACGGTCCAATCGGAGCGTTTTAATACTTTTGTCGGTTTGTTTTTCTACTTCATGTCTAAACTCTTTAACCTTGTGCTACATCTTAGAAAGTGTAATACCCAAGTGTAGGTTGTCTTAATTATAGTCCTCGGTGAGTCCAAGTATCGTATCCACAGGGAGATTTTTATTAAGATGAAGTGGTCCTTATTTTAATGTCCAAAATCCAACAGCAAAGGAAATGTAAATGGAATGTTGGTTGATTTTAGAAAGAAAGTTACCAAATAAAATTAAATTCAATAAAAAGACACTAAGGCATCGGAGATCCACACTC
>JANKKB010029042.1:0-19130 GCA_026225775.1 Bursera palmeri | reverse complement strand
CCGAAACAAAAGTGCGTTTTGCGGAAACCCACGGTAGACACACAAGTTAATTATTTTAACTATCCAAAATAAATGTTTTTTTTTAAAATTATTTTTATAATATTAAAAACATTCTTGTTTCTGAAATGATCAACCATCCCGTACTGCAACCGCTAGCTTCTTCTTCTCTCACAAAACCGAGATTAAGAACAGAAGAAACCTTCCACTGCCGGCACCATTTCCAACATTTGAACACCAAAATCCGAAAGCTTAGGCTTTACAGCCAGGAGGACCACTTGGAACTTATAATAATAATAATAATTTAATTATATTTCTTTTTGTTTTCAACACATGATCTTGAAATGTACAATTAGAAGCCAATATGGATTGATTTTGAATATTAAAGATTATCCGTTCACCATTTATCTATGCAGCATGTAGAACGTGAATTCCTTAAACAATATAAATATTTCTCTAGTGATCCTTAAACCCATCTTTTTGCATAGAAATGCCCATTACCAACTCCTAGTTTAGCTAACCTGAAAGATCTATTTCGTTCACACTCATCCAAAAGTTTTTAAGTTTAACACTTTACTCGCTACATTTTATTATTATTATTTTTTTTATTATTATTAATAGAAGAGTTGTCAGAAGAGAAGAGAGAGGTAATAAGAGCGTTTAGGGGTGAAAAGAAGTACATTCGAGAATGAAGAGTTGGATCAGCAGAGACATGCGTTAAATGCATGATGGTCGACCCACGTGAACACTGTAACTTCTTAGCCGGTGGCCCCCGTCCACAACTAATCAAAGAATTCGGTTTCCCTTTGTACAATTTTGTACTTATTGTTGTCAACTTGAAAAAGGACCATACTTTTCAACCACACTCAATTAGAAAAGCTTGTTTCATGTTTGCCTATCGCCTACCCTGTAGGCTACTTCTTCGGCTGTAAAAAGCTGAGTCTATGAAATCAATTCATCAAACAAATATTTACAGAGAAACAGAAACTGTGAATGAAGGTGTTGATTGATTCATATTTATTACGAAGAAATGACTCCAGGAAAGAAAATTCAACACATGAAAAAACAAAGCAGGCCAACTTCCTTTTTTGGCTTTTTCTCTGCACATGCGCACCACTGCAAGCCATCTTCTTCCCCACCAGTCAGATAAATTTATGCCCCAAGTTTTCTACTGTTGTTCTTCTTCTTGTGTGTACCTGATATCATTGCTTAAATACACAAATCATAAGAAACGGAAAATGTGCCAGTCCTGCTTGCGACGTACAGGTCAACATAACAACAAATATCACCCCTCCACTCCCACATTTTTCAATAATTTTTATTTTTTTTCCAGAGCAGATATTCAAAACGCATTGGTTTCGACCTCTTATATTTCTTCAAAATTTGGTCCGCAAAAATGAGCTCACGTTTCTGATCAAATCTGAAGAACAGAAAAATATCCAGTGTCTCTTTGCAGTCTGTCTCCAATCCTCAGCTCTGAATCTGTAAAAGCAGAACAAAATCCTACTATCTATTCAACTCCCTATCTCAGCAAGTTCTATGGGAAAAAAATTCTGATTTTACCGAATAAGAAGTCATTATTGCCTGAAGAAGTAAAACACCTAAGAAATCATTAATACAGTCGCATAATCATAGTAAGAAATGACAGACTAAAGTTAGATATTATGTACTATATGCAAAAAAAAATCCATCCGAGACTAAATGCATACTGATAATAGAGGCAACCAAGTATGAATGTGTGATTCAGTAATAAACTAAAATTTGCAACTGAACTTTTCATTTTTTGACTGCAAATATAGTGCACCCAAACAAAAACTTAACATGCAAGCAAATAAGAAGAATGTCAAAAGATGGGCATATTGATAATATTGCAAGTGAACAGCACAAGTATACTTAGCAGTGCAAGGCGAATATGATCGTCCTGATCCAACATTTCTAAAAACTAGATATCTTCAAAACCCAAAATCATTGTACAAGACTGTGGTTATCTAATTTGTAAATTTGCAAGCAATTTATAAATGAATAAACACTATGTGATTCAATCAATTGCACAATTTAGGGCCTAAAGAAAATCAATGACTCAAATCAGGAGACTGAGCTTCAGCGTAAACAGAACTGCAAGGAGTAAAAACTAATAAAATGTAAAACCTAATAAAATGTAAAACCTAATAAAATGTGGAACCTACCTCATTAGAGAGGCTGATAAAGTTATCACCTTAGGCTTACAAATTTTGCCAGAAAATTTATAGACTAATAAAGAGTTTTTGGCAGCAGAATAAAAAATAGAGCTAAACTAGGACATCATTGCCTGAATTTGCTAAGCTTGATAGAAAGAAGTCCTACCAATGCTGATAGGAAAAGAGATGGGATTATTGCATATAGAAAACAACTTAACCACTTGTTAGTGTAATCTAAGAAAGCATGCTATAAGAATTTAAGCTAAAAAAAATTCAAAATACCTCTGAATCTGTATCAGGCTCAGTATATTATGAGAAAGATGATATATCGTTTCCACTGTAGCTAAGAACTAAGATTAGCAATCTTATAAAAGAATTACTGAGGTTTGCCTCAAAGCAAGGCAGTTATGAACTGCCTCAAAGTTATGAAGATTATGCAGAGGCCTTGCTAGTAGGTGTGCATAAAAAGAGCCAAGAAACCATCAGCATTGCAGCTCATAGCCTTGGCTGATGAGGGATACACATCAAATTTACATTTTTTTTTTATTTTACCATGTACTTTTATAACTTTTCTGTATCTAGTAATACTTTGAAACTCACTTGCCCTTCTAATAGATTTGTTTAGTTAACAATTTGAACTTATTGAACCATTTCACATCCAGTTATGATTTTTCCTTTTGTCTTCAACTTTACTATTATAATGGTCCTAACATGCATAACCTTAAAAAAAACCAAAAACAAAAACAAATTAAAAGATTCTTACATATTCGGTACAAAGCGATGGTGCATTGAAAAAGAAAAATTGAAGTTTTCTCTTCCTAGGGAGGGAGGGTTGACAGTTTCTTTTAATTTTCTTAAAGTAAAAACAACTTAGAATTATGAGAACCATTACACCATTTATGAGATGCCAAAGAAAACTTCTATAAATATTTGAAAATATTTGAAACAACTAAAATGTACCCAGACTTTCATTTATTCACCTGTGCCTGTTCTACATATTGTCAACCTTTTGAAAAGCTCTCATGGTAGCCCCCTTTGCTCCCCTCTCGACAAAAGAAAAAAAAAAAAGACGCCACTTAATGAAAGAAAAGAAAATTAAAGGTAAGAAGCCTCCACACGCCCTTCTAAAACTGTGTCTACAATTCTATATTAAACCTGAGATTTTTCCCCACAAAGGAAACAGAGCATTACCCACTGTCCAGAACCCCATCTCCTTGAAACGCCACTGTGAAACTTCCAATCATAAGGACTTCTATGGCACACATGGTGCAACCAAAGCTAGAAACTCAGCATCCCATCACTGCACAATTGTAAACAAAACTGCCAGAGGGCTTTGTTGCAAGCAAGTTCCATTCTGGAGGGCCTTCACCTGGAACCCAAGCATTGATCTCAATCATCCCTCCACCTAAATTTCTAGGTCCACCAACAACAATGAGCCGTTCCCCACATGCCCTAAAGGCCAATCCCCATCCGTTCATTGAAAATGCTCGCTCAGGCAATCCCCCAAGTGTGACCCAGACATTCCTCCCTTTGTCATATTTCCTCACCTCCTGCTGTGCATAATCAGCTGCATACAGCTCATTATTTACAACAGCAACCAAAGGTGGTGCCTCAGCCGCAGCAGTAGTCTCAGTCGCCCCAGCCCCTCCATTTCGTGCAGGGAACATGTCGGGAATGTCAGTCCAAGTCCTGGTCTTTAAATCATACACCTCCCCACATGTAAGCATCTTCGGAGTGCCTGTCCCAATCCCACCAATAACATAAAACTTCCCATCCATAAATACCCCAGAACACATTTTCCTTGCCTTATTCATGCTTCGAATAGGCACCCACGTGCTTGTTACTGAATCGTAGAGCTCGGCTGAGCTCAAAATAGTGCCATTTGGATCACAGCCGCCAGCTAGGATTGCGATTTCCCCTATGCTGGCAGATCCAAACAAGCACCTAGGTGTATTCATACTCATGCCAGATGACCACGTGTTGGTCAATATACTGTATCTATAAATAACATGAGACAATATTTCCTTTCCAAAAACAAGCAGTTCCGTACCAACGGCCAACGACTCCTTGTCGGAACACATGAAGCATTCATTTGAACTCATTCGCGGCAAATACATCCATCTGTTGCTAATTGGATCAAAAGACTCCCACTCCAACAGGTTGCAAGAGAAGTAAACCCAATGCTCAACAATGCCCATTTTATGCCTCAGCCTATAAAGTTCACCACTTCGAATGAGGGACCGAAATGCTCTATTCAATGATGCAATAGCGCCATAGTCAGACCTAGAGCAATGGAGAAGACAGTTGATTGATATGTCTCGGCCAAGTTGGACAATGAGTGAACTTGAGTCCAAAGGATCACCTCCGCAATTCTGGCCATCTGCCTGATCTGTTTGGGAAAGAGAAAGGTCATGCATCCCCTCCACTGTTTCTTCTTTCTCACCGGGCTCTAATGGTTTAGCAGCCTTTCTCACGGCGAGATCCTCTCCATCCTCCAGCGGACGCTTATTGTTTGAACACTGTAATAAAGAAAAGGTGTTATACATCCACTCGCTCTCTTGCTTGCACGAGCTAGGCAACTCCCTTGAGATGAGGTAGGATGGAGCCTCCAACATGTTGCAGGGCTTCTACAAGAGTTTCCTTTCTTCCTCATCATAAATGAAAAACCAATCAGTCTATGAAAAAGGGAAAAAACAATAATCATATCCCCATTAATTCCACATGCAAGAGCATATAAATTCAGCCAAATATGCATTCAATTAAAGAAATCAAGAAAGCAGTAACACATATTTCATAAAGTATAGGAATTGCGTATATAATCAATTCATAACAAGAAACATAGTTATTCAGCAAAATAAGTGATCTTTACAGCAATCCCAACATTAAATTTCACATGCAGCATCAATTCCTCCAAGTGCATATCCAAAAGGAAACGGAAACAAGAAAAGAGCATCTTTGAACCATCTCCATCAATCCAAATTTGGTAAAATTCAGAGAAAATAGAAAAACAAGACACACAAGCAATGCAAACATTCACATTATAACGGATCATTACCTTTATCTATCAGCATCAAACCCACGCAAAAAGAAAAGAATTTGGTAATCGAAACCGATAACAAGTTAAACAATTCAGATAAAAGAGACACATTCAAGAGGCCCGCAAAAGAAAAACGGCAATTGCTGATATTAGATCTCCATTGACAGCAAAACATGAAGAAAAACGAAGAAAAATTCATCAGCAGTGAACAAGAAACGCAGTTGAATGAAAATGGCAACAGAGGACCCAATCTAATTCGTTTAGAAATTTCCCTCTACACAAACAGTAAACAAAGGAAGATCTGCAAATGATGGTAACAAAAACCAATCCGCAATGAACCCTTCTCAGTTTCTCACCTGACATGCCAGCAATGATACAGCTCCTCCAAAACAACAACAACAAAGAAAAAAGAAAAGGCCATAACAACAGCTAGTAAAAAACACCGCAAAAAACATGTCAAACATGAAGAGAGAAAAAAAAAAAAAAAGACAGAATCTCACTCACAGTATAAACAAAGAAATGGTGGGCGTTGTAGCCCTTGAATTGTGAAAAATAACAGAACCCAATTACTGTTTCACTCACTCTCCGTGAGAGAGTTTCAGTTTCTCTTTCTAGATTCTCTTCCCCCCTCCCCACACTCTCTTTCCCTCTTGTTCTGGTTATATTCGCTCAGGAGAGTATTATATTTTTGTTTGCTTACATGGGGTGTAAAATGGGGCTTTTATAGTGTGAGATAAAAAATAAAAATAATAATAATAATAATAACTTTTTTTAAGTACTAGGTGTGGGTCCACAACGTCCGGGGGAGCATGAGAGACCGTGTAGCGTCCGCCGTATCGGATTTTGGCCTCGTTTTTACAAGAGCGAAGAGAAACCGAAACCGCTGACGGCCGTTTCTGCACGTGTTGCTTCGACACCCTGTGGACTCTAACTTCCTTTGTACATGTTGTGCGTGTGTAACTTTGGCTTTTTGTTCTTTTTTTAATTTTTAATTTCTTTTTAAATTATAAGTCAATAATTTCTTTTTTACTTTTTCAAAACCAGATTCCTCTTCTCTCTCTTTAGTCTTCAAATCCATTACGTCTGCTCTCCAATTCTTAATTTTGGTATTAGCTGAACACATTTATGATTTTCAAATCTGAATTCAATGTTGATAATCTTCAACCTTCAATTCACTAAAAGAGGATACTTCCGATCATTTATGGAAATTTGATTGTCTTTTTCTAATATTCATTATTTATTTTCTAGTTATTTTAACATGTAATAATGTTACCGACATTCAAGTGTTTTGACTTGATTTATAATCGTTGTATATGTATTTTGATAATAAATACATCAACAAAGAAAAAAAAGTGAAATTTTTATTATCAAAATACATCAATAAAGAAAAAAAAAGTGAAATTTTTAAGTTGTTCTATATAAAGTTTATTTACGATATATATAATTAAATACGATTAGTATTGTTTAAAAATCTAAACTTTTCTGTTTTATATCTTATCTATATGTTAATTAGTTAATAATTAAACGACTATAAATGTTACTCTTCATTTTTGTCTTACGTAGATCATTGCATTATGCGTTATCACTTTTCCGTCCTATAAATATTTTCTTTTTTCTTCTTTGAACCACATTCTTTTTTTTTTTTTTTTTTTTTTTAATANTTTTCTTTTTTTTTTTTTTTGTAATCACAAAAAAAATATTGAGATGAGTATGTTTAGGGGGTAATCCCTCCGCCTCGCCTCTAACCCTAGACAATGAACCAAGCCGACCCCTTAAGCCCTGGTTCTTCTACTTGTGATCTCTAATTGTCATTGGTTCTCTTCGTCAGGGTTTTCTATGCTAATCGACTCCGATCATCCATTTTGGATACATTAATTTTGCTCAAGTAAGATTAAATTTCAATATATATGTTATGTATATCATCAAGATTATTTTAAGAAAATTTTTTAGATGAGACGAATGAATCACATCATTTATGTATCTACATGTTTAAACTTTATTATATATGCGATTTATTTCTTCTATCTAATTATCACATCTATGATTTTTTTTTTTTTTTACATCGAGGTTAATAATTTCCTTGAAAAAAAAAAGAGGATGAGATCAAGGAAAAACGAAGCTAGTACTATTAGGAAATAAATATTGAAAAAATTCAGAAAAAAATGAAATAGAAGATAAATTTCCACAGACAAGGTGAGAAAATCGTATTATATTATTTTGTTTGCAGGTCAAACGTCCGTACAACAATTGATTTGATAATTTAGTATCAACATCAACAACAATTATACCTGACTCTTTCACTTAAACGATGTCGTATTATATATAAATTTAAAAACCCAGGTAGAGTTGTTTGAATCAAAGAGTGTTTTTCCCACCGATTTAAAAAAGGGCAATTGTCTTGTCGTTAATAAGCTGACAAAAGACTAGTTGTAAACGAAAGGTGATTCTCTCATAATTATCATTAAATTTCTACAAAAAAAATAATATTTAATTTCAAAATCTTAGAATTACAGAAATCAAGATAACATTAAAAAGGAAACGGTCAGCTTCTTTGGCACGTACTTTGTTAAAATGTAAAAGGCATCAACACATGCAAAATAGTTTTGATATTTTGGAGTTTTATGCATCGGTGGGTTTTGTCACTTTCTTATTCAAATTCATATCTTATCTGTCTTGCTTTGATTTACTCACTTATTTTTTCTTCTGGGTTGTCCTCATTTACTCTTTTTTTTATTTTTTTCCATTTTTGGGTATTTTTTATCTATTTATTGAGACTCTGCAATTAATACCATATTTATCACTCAATAACTCTCCCCAAATCAATTTTAGAAATTATCATTTATGGTCAGCTCCGGTGAGAGGCATTTTTTAGAAACAATAGAAGAAGCGACATTTGGAAGAATGGGTGAGACGTGTGTGAAACAGTGAGTGTACATTTGGAAGCCGAAAGTAGAGGAGTTGAGAAAAGCGATAGAATCAATTAGAAAGCTCAAACAAAATTAGTACATTTGGAAGCTCAAAGTAGAGGAGTTACGAAATGAGATAGCTGAAACGTTTGTGTTGCATTTGGATGCTCAAACCGGAGTAGATTTATCAGAACCAGTAGCGGAAAGGAGAGAGTAGATTTATCATTGCCAGTGGCGGAAAGGAGAGAGTAAATTTTTGGGGGATTTATGAAAATTACAAGACTTAAGGGGGTGCACGAAATGATTGAAATTTTAATATATCTAATCAAATCGTTGGCCCGTGACTCTCTGTTGATATTGGTCTGTCGACCTGTTAGCACTTAACGGATTCACAAGCTAATGGTTAGACTGGACAAATTAAATTTTTTAAATTTTTGTTATCTTTTTTATTTTAACCTCTTGAGTTTTGTTATTTTACATAATTTTTGTAAATTCTTGTATAGTCTTAACATATATTATGATGTAATAAAACTTAAAATACTAGTAGTTGTTGAATTTACTAATTTGCTATATTAAATGATTCTAATGTGTGATATAAGAACATATGTTAAAACTTCAAAATATGTATATTTTTTTACTTATCATAATTAAAAAATCATTGAATATAATAATTTAATATGATTTTTAAGATAGAGTAACGATTATAATGATGAAGGATACATTTTTTTTTTCAGATTTTAACACGTGTTCTTGAGAGTAATACATACTTTATATTAGAAGAAACGGTACAATGTACCACCCTAAGTGATCTTAACGTGCCATAAAAATCTAAAAATAACAAAACATCTAATACAATCTTATCTTTTCAAAAGATGTTCTTATATAAATAAATGAATTCGACTTTCTTTAATAATAATTTTCTTGATGTGTACTCTTAACACATCGATAATAGTATTATATATACAAATTTATCTATGCAAATTAATGTAGCATAATCCAGATAAGTAAATGTTAATTAAGAGGTGCTAAATCAATTTCTATAATTAGTGTTCAATTAATTATTTTATTATATATTATAATAGCAAAATATAATTTTAAGATATATTAAATAAATAAGCTCTTATTATTTTAACATGTGCTCTCATTATTTTAATAATTAATTATCTATCTTAAATATATCTTTTTAATTACAAAAGTAATTAATTAACACATTGTTAAGATAGATTAATAATTGTAATAATAAAAATACAAATTTTTTAGAGAGCACATGTTAAGACTATTGTTATATGAATAAATCAATTTGATTTTTTTTTTATTAAGGATAGTCTTAATATGTCATAAGGATAATATTAATACATTAAAAATATATGCACTTATTAATCCATTTTAAAATTTATGTTAAATTAATTATTTTAAGATATTTAATGAAAATACATTTTTTAATATAGACTAATATTAAATAAATAAAAATATAAAATTTTTTGAAGGCTTAACATTAATATGTGTTCTTAAGACTATATTTTTTACAATAAGATTAAATTAAATATCTATTACTTTTAATTTTATTAATACGTAGCTTTAAGATAATTTTAATTCCAAGAATATATTAAGATCTAAAAACTATATATTTTTTATTATTCAATTATATAAAATAAATTAATAATATATATATATATATAGTTATAAAAGACATTATCACTTACCCCTTTTTAGAAGGGTGTAATTATTGGAGCGTATTTCTTAAAATAGTTAAAGGTCGGTGGGCGGCGACCTTTTACGGCTTTGTAAAAGCGGCATAAGAGAGGATTAAAAATCAATTGTCACTAAAGGCATGATTGGTTAAAAGTAAAAACTCAGAATGAAAATGACGAATAATCATTTTTTTAATTTTTTATAAATTAAAATATTTTAATTAAATATATAAATAACAAAAGAGAGAGGAAGGACAGAAAGGCTACGTGGAATTAGCCTAGCCAAGGGCATCTACTTATTTTCATGTGGGTATGATCTCATGATTATTCGTGTATGATATGGACTGACATGATGAGCAGAAGCAGGAGACAAAAGATAATAGAATATGTTAAAGCTACAAAGAAAGCGAAAAATAAAAATAAAAATCATTAAGAATAAAAGCATCTCTAACAAATAGGTTTCCAAAACGCAACCACCACCTCCTTCAGAATCTCATTTTAGTTTTACGGGAAAAAGTTTCAAGATTTCGACAAATGAATGATCTTTCTTTGGACACCTACTTGTTTGACTGCTACTTAGTGTGAACTTAATTATAATTAGTTGATTAATAACTTTGTAATGTACTAGGCAATGGAACAAAATAGATTAGATTAGATTAAATTAAATTACCCAATTCAGTTAAATAGATTTAAAAAATAAATGACTATGAAATATATATAGTATTAAAAATATGATGAAAACATTTGTTCTATTTAAGTAAATTTAAACAGTTATTTGAATATGCTACTACTATATATTATGTCAAATTCTTTTATCCCGTTTAAGCAAATTTGGGTCAAAAATATTATTATTAGTTCCGTTTAGCAATTAGCATTATATAAATTATGAAAATAACTAAATTAAGAAGAAAACTTAAAAAAATTTCTCAATTATTTTTCAAATCTCTCAAAATAATTAAACTTCAATCGACCTCACATGCATTACAAACAAAGACATGATCTTAGGCTTAGAAAGGGTATCTAATTGTTAATCGTTAGCTGTTAATTAATTAGTTTGTTAACGACTGGTGTTTTAGATAAAATATAATTAGTAAGCTGATCATAATCCACTTCTATGTATTAATATTTGACCTAATTATATAATTAATTTGTATATGTAAAACCCTAATTAGAAACTAGACTAAGTTTGTCGTGTCTCGAGTCCTCTCGATTATAAATGAGGTAGTTGATGTATTCCAAGTTTAACAAAGGCAAATATGACATCTTCATAGGCTTTGCTTCAACTTTTATGGCTCATAGCTTTCCAACATTTCTTGTACATCCATGATCCATGAATGTTACTCATAATAAGTTTTCAAGGCATCTTATGAGCCTTTCGTGCAGGCAGCTCGGCTTATGTCTCTGCTTCACCAAAAATAGCTTTACGCTTCAACTTTGTTTGGTCGATAACATGAAAATTCAGTCAACGTCACACCCTCTACCGATTATATATTCAAACATTATCGAACTTCCAACCATGCGGAAAGTAAATAAAACAATTTTATTTTAGCAAACGTTTTATATATGCAAAAAGCAGATCATATTTGCGAGAAGAACTAATGGGTGAATCGGCATTTCTACGTAAAACAGACAAGAAATACTATTGATCAATCCTGATGGAAAGTGTTCTAGTGTTGCGGGTATACGTTGTTTTGAACATTTGTTTAATTTTTGAAAGGTAAAAGAGAGTAACATTTATTGGTTTGGTTCTTGTCTGAGCTAATGGATGTCAAACAATGGCAGATCAGGAAGCGGCACATCCAATCAGTTGGGCATCAGTAATCTCGCAGATAAACCAAGCTTTTGTCATATGCTAGCTACTGTTGGCCCAAGATATCCATCACTACCAATTGCAAATTGTCACTGCAGAAACAAATTAAAATCTGAAAAATATATATGCAAACTGGCAGTTCAACGAGTGGTCCCCTAATTTATTATTTCGTTTCCAAGAATTTCATGAACATTCATTCATGAAGCCACATCTCTTCCCCTAATTTATTATTATTATTATCATTCACAGAAGAAGAAGCAGACAAACCCAACCCAACCCAACCCGACCTAATATAGTTATTATATTACTTCGCTACCGAAGACTAAAACCTTAATTTGTTCAACAGGATCGGATTCCATTAATATCTCATTATCATCGCAAGCCAATCTCATAATATAGCTAAAACTTTAATTTTCACCACTTAATTTACAAATCTTATCTTCATTCATCTTTAATCATATAATATATAATATATAGAGCACACTTAGTTAGCCATAATATCCATTGCGTCGATCGTTTTCAATAATTGTACTAGTGATTAAACATCTATTAGTGTGGACAAATGCATTCGACAAAACTATACACGTTGGAAAGCATCATGTAATGAACACCGATTTAAGATATTTCGAACCATTTATTGAATTTCTATATTTGTATTGGTCGGAACTTTGTAGTTTGATGTTTATGTATATAAACGAGTTGATGAATAGTTGGTGGCTGTGGAATTAGTTTTCTGAAAATCATCTGCAGTTTCTGTAAAATTGATGCTTCTTCAAAAGGAGAGGATCTTTAATCTAGTTGGCACGTAATTTAATTTTCGTTTCAATACAAGGAGAGAATCAGATATATGAATCTGAGTAACAGGCTATTGTTATTAATACAATTGAATCATTAATATTGAAGGTAGATTTGCCAACAATCTACTGACTTACATAAAGATGCAGCTTAAATACACTAGCATGCATGCATGTGCCTGAACCATCTGTATGTATTGGTTTACATGCATCCATGTATATTAACGGCTTCTAATCAATATTAGTTATATATAATGTCTGTTTCGATCCCATATACATGGAAATATGGTTGCATGCATGCATGCATGTGCAGGTATATATATAAATATATAGATATGTAAGGTGGGATTGCATGTCCATATGAGGTATATGCGTGCAAGCAAATTTATAGTCTGTGTTTGTAAATAGGTAAACGAATTAAGCATAAATGAATTAGGGAATAAGTATAAAGCAGTGGAGATTAAATGGACCGTTGAATTTGGTTTGATCTCCAGAAAGAACCAATTAAAGAAAGATAAAGGACGTACAGCTGCTAAATGTAGTGCATTGATGGTACAGGTTAGATCGTGATTTCTTTCTTTCCTTTCTTTATATTCTCCACTAGCTTTGCCTTTCTAGAACAAAAATATATAATATATATATATACACACACAATTAAGCTTGCTTTTTACAATTAAGATTGGACTTAAATGTTCTTAAAAATTTTAAGAGATGAGAAGCTGTACTTTTTTAAAGTGATTATGATTCCTACACTATAAATA
The DNA here is from genome assembly GCA_026225775.1 of Bursera palmeri. Classification (NCBI taxonomy): domain Eukaryota; kingdom Viridiplantae; phylum Streptophyta; class Magnoliopsida; order Sapindales; family Burseraceae; genus Bursera; species Bursera palmeri. Next base: position 5,957 of record JANKKB010029042.1, on the reverse strand, counting down.
ATTGAGCATATTACGACTGCATGCATTCGTAAGCCTCAACTCAATCTCATTTTTATTTACTAATATTAAAGAACTGGCAAAATCTAGTGCCCATTACATTCATCTATATTTCTTTGTCTAAATATAGCACTGTTTTACAACTGGGCTTTAAAAACCAAATCAGCCCAATCGCAAATGGATTTGTTCATCCACATGTGGGCTTGGACTTGGTTTCAAATGAGTATTTTCACATGCCCAATAAATTCGGATGCACCAATTGATCAAGGGGGAGTAATGATGATACCGAGCCAAAGCAGAGAACAATGTTTCAGTGGCGTCAAGACGGAGAAAAAGAAAACCTTTTGAATAAGATCAATGACAAAATTTTCAACTTAATTTAGTTACATTTCTGCAAAACATGTTTTCACTTTCCACAATTTCAAGATTAGCGATTGTTAAACAGTAGACCACAGACTCACTTCTTATATTGTAGAGACTAAGGCTGATAAGGGGCCTCAGAGAGCAAATGGGCCCAATTACTTTTAATGCTTTATTTACAACCGACATGTATGTTTCATTTATAGCGGGCAAATCGTATGCCCATTAATATGAAAATATTAATTCTTTTTAAAATTATATATATATATATATATATGTATATAGCTATAAATGTACGTCTATGTCGTTATGTTGCTGGGGATGGAACATGATTGTTTCCAAGCACGAGTCATTCCAGTAGCTTCCTCACAAACTCTCTGGAGGGACTGAATACGAGATCTATAAGAGCCAATCCCCTTACCAGATTGTCAGTCACGATTAGATTTAATGCAAGTTGCAAATCAATCATCAGTTTTATATGTATATTTACCTGCTTAATTCTCCATATTAATAATAAACCCCGCAATCATCAGCAAGTTGTAGTTGTTTTTCCTTCATTTCTGACCCTTAATACAATTCTTTACATATCTGGGTTAAAAGGAAATCAATGGCAGACCCTAGCTAGCCAATACGCTTGACAGCTTTCTAACCCCTGCGATACCCTAGGAGAATTTGCCAAAAATATAAAACATAAACACAAATAAAAAAAAAAAGGTAAAAAGTGATCCTGTCACTTAATTGGATCGAACGGACCTAAAAGTTTTGTTTGTTTTGGCAGCTTGATCGATGGAATCATCAATATATATTAAACTTTTGTGTTTTTGTATTTGTTAGTTTTATCGTAGTTTTATTCTATCAATGCATGGAAGGAAGGGAAGTTAATTGGCAGTTTCAAGCTCTATACGTGTGCTTAATCTGCTTTGCTTTCGAAACCTTATCTCGTTAACTTCAACGGCCAAAACTAACCTTCCCCTAGGTAGCTAACCTAGTATTTCACTTATCTTCTACTTAATTCTTTCTTGTCTAGCTGTAGATTCCAATTTGGAAATCTATGATCAGAGTAAAGATTAATTAATTCTTTATAATTGGTAAAGAGGAAAGAATAAAAACCTGAATCACAGAGAATTAATATATATTTTCTGCATATTTACTTGAACTGCTGTTGACATCATGAGTTACGATTGTAGAGATGTGCTTGTCGGTTCACCGATATCTGTCCTACGTATATATGAACATAATCATCACCAACACATCAATCTAGAGCATGGTCGGTGTCAATAATCACAGTTAATTTTGAGGTTTAAATTAATTAAAGCTTGTTTACTAAAGTCTAAGCTCGGCCATTGAGGTCTTCTTCACCGACTTAGAGAGAGCAAGATGAAAGAGAAAGAGGGGATCTTATTGCATTAATACTTGGGCATATGAAGACATGATGAAGGAGAGTACGCATTTGTTTATAAGAATTAAAAATAGTACGAAGCATATGGTAAGGAGATCAGTATATATCTTTCTTGGAGTTTCAAGAACTGTTCTGTATAATATATAACATCATTCTGCAAGAAACCAGCCCACTGGATTTGAAACAAGTAAACAAATAACCCTTCCTCGTGACTTTGAGCACAGTCCTCGCTGTCCATTGGATCAACCTCATGTGCCCGAGATGCACGCTGACCACCTTCCATTTTCGATTACAACCGAGTCTTTAATCAACTGTAATATCTTCCTTTTCATTTACTTAGGAATCTTGGTTGTGCTGCATCATACACAAGACTCATTATTATTGTATTTGTCAGCTGTGGATCACCTTAGACTCAGCCACAGTCGATGGAGTCGTCAGTTATGTTTATATATATTAAGAGATTCATATCAGAAATATTATTATTTCCATTCTAGAAAGTAGAAAGTCCCGTATTATATCAAAACTTATGCTCAGATTTCGAAAAGATGTTGTTTGTATATAAATATATAGTTGATCGAGGGAAAGGGTAATTTGAAATTAATGGATAAACTTATTCTTATGCATCTAACGAATCAAGGAGGCATAACCATGAAACCATTAATCTACTAAAATTAATGCATGTAATGAATAAAAGAAATTGAACCTAGCTAGTACCTAGCTACCATATGCATACATTTTGAGACTTCTTTTACTGAGATTGCATATGATAATTTATCTTATTGCATGAAGCTGGGAGAGTGAATCTGGGCAACCACTGATCATTTCTCCTTTTTATCAAAAACAAATAATATCATTTATATTGATTAATCAGATCCCCGTCCTTTCAACCATTGGACGGATCATAAGCACGTGTTCTATGAAAATCATGTTCAGGGTGTCTCCTAATTTAGTTGAGGTTTAATCGAAATTAATTAGATCAATCTCACATGAAAACAATATCTCTAGTTGCATGCCATGTTAATATGCCAACTTGTTTAATTTGTTGTCAGCGATATTTAGATTTCCAAGCAACTGTTCAAACAGGGGGGCATGCCCAAGATGACCATCAAGGATCTTATAGCTGCCATTATTCTACATAAAGAGAATTTTTAAGAATTTTAAATTAAGATACTTACATATTATTAGGTGGCATGTCAAGAATATACACATTAAAACTAAGAATTATGTAGATGCCTTTGTCATGACATGAGTTAACTAGTAAACCAGAGCTTCTCCTTCTCTGCAATTTCTCGATATTTTTAAGTTATCGAATTATTCATTCATTGATTATAAATTTAACAACAGTAGCTGTAGCATATAACGAGGAATGCATTGGTGAAATTGAACAAAATTTTCTGGTTGTCTTCATCACCTACTTCATTAGCTATATCTTCAGCTATAGATTTCGATGTAATAGTGCATACAAAGGAAACAAAATCGATATTACGATGTATTCCACATAAACATTTTAATACCCTTGCTTTGCGTATTCATTATTAAACATCTTGCGTATGCATCATCGACCATGGCTTCATGCAAGTGAAAATTTTTCTTATTATTAATTTATTGTCCTATCCTGACTGACATTATGCTTTATGCAACTATGATGGAAAACTACTGACAAGGAAAGGGGTTGATCGTTTCGAACAATTCAAGCTTAGTGTCAAGTTATGATCAAGGGCGCACTAGAAGCTTCGAAGTTAGCATGAACGATCACTTTTTTCTCACTGTAAATGTAAAGATGATCTCACAATGAAAGACTTGTTACTATGAGTAGTAATAATAATGATAATAGAATAATAAAATAAAAAGCTTTTGCACCGGAACTGGGTCGGTGTAACGCTTGGGCAGCCGAGATGCCACGTTTGAGCGTATGGAACCGGTTGGGGGAAGAACATGGTGTGTTGTTGTATATATATATATATATATAAACTTTTGACTAGTCAAAACAAGNAGCCGAGATGCCACGTTTGAGCGTATGGAACCGGTTGGGGGAAGAACATGGTGTGTTGTTGTATATATATATATATATAAACTTTTGACTAGTCAAAACAAGACTGATCACTGAGGGTGGTGAGATTTTTCTCGTATTTGATTTAAATCATAGGAAAATAGTTATTTATATAACATTGTTGGGAAGAAAAAAATAATTTATTAAATAAGATGCATGATATTGCGTGTGTGTGACTGATCTGACACACACTCGCTGGCTCAAAAATAAGCACATCTTAATTAATCTTTTTTATAGTCTTGTAGGGGAGTTGATGAGATCAAATTGAAGGTCTCTGCAGCAGCTAGCTTCTGTGCTTAATTGGGAACACAACACAAGGAAGACAGTATGGTGTATCTCTAGAGAGTTGATTCCCTTTTTTCCTCTTCTCTCTCCAAAACCCTATTTAAATACCACCTTAGCTTTCTCCTTTCTCCCATGCAATTGTCTTCTCCATTCCCCAACACCACTACTTTTGTTCTTGTGCTCTCTCTCTCTCTCTCATTTTTCTCCATAACTAACTGTCTCTCACTTTCTTTTCTATAAGTACTTCTGTTTATTTACACTTCATATTCTTCAGTTCACTGACAAGCCTAGCTACTTCCCATTTGTCTCTCGGAATCCTCTAGCTGCCTCTTTTCTTTGTTTCTTAAATAAAAATAGTAAAGATGTCTAACAGAAGGTCACGATCAAGGCAGTCAGGAGCTTCAAGGATCACTGATGATCAGATCAATGATCTTGTTTCCAAGTTACAACAGCTTCTTCCAGAGCTTCGCAATAGCCGCTCTGACAAGGTATAATAATATAACTTCTCTCTGCTTCTCACCATTAAATTTTTTCCACTTAGGTTTTAGGAGTAATATTGCGTCTTCGCTTTGCCCTATTTTTTTCCCCCTAATTCGAAGCAATTAAACTTTAAAATTATTATGTTGAAAAGGGTGGAGATTATACATAAGCTTTATAAAGATTCAAAATGTAAATTGATTTACTTCTTCTCAATCTTGTGTTGACAAACCCTTTCACAATCAAAAGGAAATTCAAGTGGATTATTAAACTCAAAAAGTTAAGGAGGCAAAGTTTGAATAAGAGATAATAGTTAGTTGCCTTATGTGTTTCAGTGTCATAACTGTCTACATTTAATGGAAGAGGAAAGATCTTTACTCAAATTGAAATTAATTTGAATTCTTATTGCTAACTGAAACTTGTTTATTCTATAATTAAATGCAGGTTTCGGCTTCCAAAGTACTACAAGAGACATGCAACTACATTAGAAACTTGCACAGAGAGGTTGACGATCTTAGCGAGCGACTGTCTGAGCTATTGGCAACAACTGACACTGCTCAAGCTGCAATAATCAGGAATTTACTCATGCAATAGAGCCCAGATGTGACGATGATAACTTAGGTGTTCATTTATGCAACATTAGGCAGCCGTCTATCTTTCTTCTGTAACGAGTACAATAAAATAATTACATCTTCGCTCAAACAAGTCCTTTCTCAATTAACCGTCATATTATTGACCATCTGGATCTCAAAGCATTTGTCCGTAAAATGGCTTTGATGCATATTTGCATGCATATCAAAAGCGCTAGTCTTTTCCTAATAATAAGAGTGATCGAGGATTGGCTAGTTGACTAGACTGGGGACTGAAAAGCGAAAGATAGAAAGAAAAGTCACTAGATTGAACCCCAGCAGCTCATCCATTGATTTGGGTTAAAAAAGGATATATTTAAAGTCTGAATTAATTAATCATCTAAAAGACAGAGAGAAAAACTAATCAATGAAAGAAAAAAATGCAATGTCCCGGTTGAACTAATAGCTAGTTTTGCCATACAAAACACTAGTATACTATATATACTAGTACTAGTGTTTTTCATGCTAATATAATAAGTAATACGCAAATATATATACCATTAATCTGCAGAACTCGGCTGAAAGTTTGAGACTTGAGTCTTCACACTAGTTATCAACCTACCCCATGCTGAAGAAAGGACAGAAGAAACTGTTACATCGAAAGGGAGAAGTAGTCTTAATTTATGTGTTGGGGGTATGGGTAGTTCTGGTTATGGTTCAGGTTCAAGGGCAAAAGCTGCTAGGGGATAAGCAACATTGACTTTCTGGTCATTGTCCTCCACTAAGATTTATAATGCATTTCCGAACAGGCCAGGCCAGG
>JANKKB010029041.1:0-19089 GCA_026225775.1 Bursera palmeri | reverse complement strand
ACCCATATGTTTATCTCAAAACCTGCTTTCTCTTTTTGAAGATTGTCTTTATCCTTATGTTATATTTTAGTATAAAATAATAAAGGACACCCATATGTCAGGTATAACCCTGACTATCTTTCCCTGATTGTGATGTAGGTTGTTACCTGCGTTCGTCAACCCTCACAAGGACCAACCTTTGGAATCAAAGGGGGTGCAGCAGGTGGTGGTTACAGTCAAGTGATCCCAATGGATGAGTTTAATCTTCATTTAACAGGAGATATTCACGCAATAACAGCTGCCAACAATCTTCTTGCTGCTGCCATTGACACCAGGATATTCCATGAGTCAACCCAATCAGATAAGGCTCTCTTGAATAGATTATGCCCACCAAACAAAGAAGGAAAACGGAGCTTTAATGACATCATGTTTAGGCGTCTGAAGAAGCTTGGTATCTCCAAGACAAAGCCTGAGGATCTTACACCACAAGAAGTTAAAAAATTTGCTAGGCTTGATATTGACCCAGATTCTATCACATGGCGGAGAGTGATGGATATCAATGACCGATTCTTAAGGAAGATTACTGTTGGCCAGGGCCCTGAAGAAAAGGGGATGACAAGGGAAACAGGATTTGATATTTCAGTTGCTAGTGAAATAATGGCAGTTTTAGCCCTCACAACATCTCTAGCTGATATGAGAGAGAGGCTTGGGAAAATGGTTATTGGAAATAGTAAGGCTGGTGATCCTGTAACTGCTGATGATCTTGGAGTTGGAGGTGCTTTGACTGTGCTAATGAAGGATGCCATCAATCCCACTTTGATGCAGACCCTTGAAGGCACCCCTGTTCTTGTTCATGCTGGCCCTTTTGCAAATATAGCTCATGGAAATTCTTCTATTGTTGCTGATAAGATTGCTTTGAAGCTGGTGGGACCAGGTGGTTTCGTAGTCACTGAGGCAGGTTTTGGTGCTGATATTGGAACTGAGAAGTTCATGAATATTAAGTGCCGGTATAGTGGCTTAACTCCTCAGTGTGCAGTTATTGTGGCAACAATAAGGGCCTTGAAAATGCATGGTGGTGGACCAGCAGTTGTTGCTGGGAAACCTCTTGACCAAGCCTACTTAAATGAGAATGTGGCTCTGGTTGAAGCTGGCTGTGTAAATCTGGCCAAGCATATTTCAAACACTAAGGCCTACGGTGTGAATGTTGTTGTTGCTGTGAACGTGTTTGCAACTGATACAGAAGCAGAACTAAATGCAGTTAGAAATGCAGCATTGGCTGCTGGGGCATATGATGCGGTGGTTTGTACCCACCACGCCCATGGTGGAAAAGGAGCGGTTAGTCACTTTTCATTGTTGGATTCAGTAATATAGAAGGGACATATCTCTCAACTTTCCCTTCTGAAACTTTGCAATAAAACTAAACTAACCTATAATGCAAAAAGCACAAGTCTACACTGGCCAATTTATGCTCTGCGTACTTCATAGATTTCTTTGAGCCAACTTGAGCAACTTTGGTTCCTCTAACAACCCTGCTATGCCTCTCTCTATTCTCTAATTCTGCAAATTCAAAACTTATCCGGTCTTTATCGGAGAATATTGGTTCTGCAGCTTCCCTTTTGTTAAGAGAACATATGTTTTATGTGCTATTTATAGCTTGCACTCTAATCCCAATTCTGCTCTGAGATTTACTTTCAAGCATTTCAGATTTTTGTGCACCTATACTTATTGTTAATTTTTCTATAAATGAATCCATTCTGGCTCATTTTTCCATCTGCATCCCCACCTTCCCAGCGACTTTTCATCAGGTATATATCTGTTGCATTTTTGACAATAGAGTGTCCTGAAATGAACTTCTTTGCAAACCAAACAACATAACCTAGCCAATTCAGGAATAAAAATTTCAATCTGATTCTACATTTCATGCAACCTTATTGCATAGCAGCAAAGGCTCATTCCTTTACTAACTATATTATGATTCTGAGTAAGGCTCTAAGAAGTGGTTTTTAACTTCCATTAGTTCTATTTTATTGAAATTTCAGGTAGACCTGGGAATTGCTGTCCAAAAAGCCTGTGAGAGTGTGACTCAACCACTGAAGTTCTTGTATCCTTTAGATTTTAGCATTAAAGAGAAAATAGAGGCAATAGCAAAGTCATATGGTGCAAGTGGTGTTGAATACTCAGAGCAGGTAAATGCTTCGTACTTGTTTTGGCAATTGATTTCCCATAATAATTTTTTTCAACCTGCTTACTGCAGTTGAATTGGATTTGAAAGTTGTAAATTTGATCTCATACATGACTCGTTAAATTCTAGCCAAACCTCATGAAGTCATTAATTCGAGGCAAATACCAACTAGTCAGGATGGAAATTGTGTGCTTGTTTTTTTGGTGAGGCATAGTGGAGCTGTATCCAATTCTGCCTAAAAATAATTATGGAGGTCACTTCCCATCATGCTGCAGAAATATGGCATTGCTATAGCAGAAGTGTCTATACTTTTGTTTTGTGAACATTAAATTTTTTTGGCTTCTGTAGAATTTAGAATTGTACTTTCCATAGCATCTCAACCAGAGCAAAAATTTCATAAACTTATGGCTCTTTGCACCTTTTAATACCTGGTTTGCTAACATTAGTTCTCTGTATTTGTCCAACTAGGCTGAGAAACAGATTGAGATGTATAGCAAGCAAGGGTTTTCTGGTCTCCCAATCTGCATGGCGAAAACCCAGTATTCATTTTCACACGATGCTTCTAAGAAGGGAGCCCCAACTGGATTTGTCTTACCGATAAGGGACGTAAGAGCAAGCATCGGAGCTGGATTTATTTATCCTTTAGTTGGAACGATGAGTACAATGCCAGGTCTTCCAACAAGGCCTTGCTTTTATGATATCGATATTGACACTGCAACTGGAAAGGTTGTTGGTCTCTCCTGAGGTTTCATAACCTTCATAAAGGAAGAACCGTGGTGATAGGTTCGATCTCTCTCGCTATTGCATTTTGGACCTTTATTTGTGCATTTTGTGCATCTATTTCTTTTCATGTAACAAAGATTTGAACACAAAAGAAGAGAGAATAAATTGTGTTTGATCTTGCTATCCTAAATCTTGAAAGATGAATATTTTCTGACCATTACAGATTGTCGGAGATAATGGTCATGATAATTCGCTTTTCTTTATCTTGAGGTTATAATCTAGAGGAGCTTCTTGCTCTTGTACATTTGCTCTTCCTTCAGAGGGTCTCTTTTATTTGTTCTAATATAATCAAAATAAATTTGCTATGATATCAATGTATCATTTATTCTTACAAAAATACCAAATGAAATAGAACGTCTTGGAGAGGATGTGACCCTGAACAACTTACAAACAACTTAAGTTGATAGGCCCCGGTCTTGGGTAAAGCGGCAGCGACTAAACGATGCAGCCATCCTATCTCGTGACACCATAGACGATTGTATTACAGCTGTATCCTAGTTCTTCATAGTTAATAGAACTTTCTCTTTCTGCAGAGAACAAGTCTACAATGCATGTGAAGGCAAAAACATGATCTGGACCTACCTTGAAAGTGATGCTTTAACTGCCCGAAGACTAAGCGTAAGTCATTGTGGAATAGACAACCTTATGTATGCAGAAAATGGCACTTCAGCCACCTAAACAGCAAAGATAAGGCTAGTCTAGTCGCCGCCTCCCTTGGCGTGTGCACTCCGCGGTTTACCTATACAAAAAATCGCTTTGGACTTTTGGTTTTTCTAAACAAGATTTGCGTTATTATATTGACCGTATTTAAAGGGGCATCTAGAACTACAATTGATAAAAAAAATTGATTCTTGCACTTGTTGGTTTCTAACCTAACTTAAATTTATCATTTGTTTAAATTAATATTTTGAACTATTGGTTAAACTTTATCCCTAAAAAAAAAAAAAAAACAGGGATGTTTAATTTGTATGGTTTCTATAATAGTATTTGATAAGGGTACGAACACATGTCTCATGCGATTAGTCGATATATGGGTAAATTAGTCTGAACACCTACGTTTCAAAAAAAATTTGATAAAAAAATTCAAGATATATTTTTAGGTAACCTTAAAGTTTTAAAATATGAATTTTTTTAGTATATTTCATAATAAAATTATTAAACCTTTAAATTAACAAGAGAACGAAATCTACATATTTAGTCTATAATTGTATGAATAAATAATATTATATCAACATTCAACAATATGATGTAATTCGTAGAAATTAAGAGGTGTTGAGAACAATGAAATTATTGGAGTTTACGTTTTATCTAATACCGATATACGTAATTATTGGAGTTTATGTTTTGTGTACGGAATATATGCATACTTGTGATTGCTTACAAAGATAGCGTTTCTTGAAAATAAAAGAGAATAACCAAAACCATGAACACTTCATTAACTATTTTAATAAAAATTCTCACAATAAATATTTTGGGCCACACATATAAGTGGTACACCATGAATATGAGTTTGTCAAGTGCAAACCGTCTGTAAACAGGTAGATATATGTACGCATATATACCTTTTATTAAGTTATTACATGGTGCACCATATATATTTTTTACATAATTTAAAACGAGCTAACCAAGCCAGCGTCTGATGATCTAGTTGTGATTCCATTAGGCCTGCTGCAATTCAATCTGATCTCTCCTTCAGTCCCTGTTAAAGGGCTCAGATTTCCCATTTTTATCATGGAATCCACAAAGCTTTCAAAGAAAGCTGTTTGGTTACTGCTGAAGAGGTTGACAATTTCAATGGTATCGGCCCCAGCAGTTGAAAATAACTCTTGATCAGTCTGGAGAAGACCTTGGTTGGATTGAAGAAGGGAGAAGTAATTGCGATCAAAAACATCAGGCGTTGTGGGATCAAGATTAGTTATGACACTTTGGTCTCCACCTTGTGGGCACAGTGCTTGGAGTACCGCTAAATAGGTCGTGTCAAGTGTAGGATCTGGGCTGCCAGTGCCACTGAAGTTATACAATCGATGAATGAAAGTTCCACATTGAGCTCTTCCAAATGTGTGAGCACCTGAAAGATCCGTTCATTCATAGCAGAAATTATAAACTTTTTCCCACAAACTGTTATTGTAAAACAATTCTATGAAAAAATTATCAGAAATAATAAAAAATTATAAATTAGGTTATTTTGATCCTTAATAGTTTATTAATTTCTTTATTTTTATTGATTAAATTGGTTGAAAAATTGAGTAAAGATGTTTTTGATGGGTCGATGAACAAGTGCTAATTAGCCCACATAACGGCTGACGGGTACACACTCATCACCTCCTAATAGTGATCCGTCGGGCTGTTGTTTCGCCGGTTAATAAGGGAATTAAAAAAAAAATTTGACTATTTTTTAAAACAATCCCTAAGTTTGATGATAAGTAGTGGCAAGTATTACCAGATAGCGCCACGAGATCAGTAGCAGTGCTGAGGTTCCTTAATGCAAACTTCTCCTTGAGTTGCTCAAGAGTATCAAAGGGTGATGGCATGGTGGTATTTGCAAGCACAAAGTTAGGTGTGAAGCTGTCTCTTCTTCCCAAAGGAACTTCCCATGAGGGACCTCCTGACTGTCGCCATTAATATATTCATCATTGGTGAGAATCAGCGAGAAAGTTGAGATATTAGAGCAAACTTAACGAAAAAGAAGAGCATGCATATATGATTAGCTATATTAAACAGCGACAGCTGGGATTCTTGCAGATAACATACCAAGGAAACAGATTGTTCAGATGCAATAGTGACAATATCAGCACAGGAAACAATTCCAGGGCAGGCGGCCTCCACTGCCGCCTTCATTCTGTCAACAACGTCAAAACCCCTTGCCGAGTTCTTGTTTGCAGGAGCTTCTTTCTCGCTTATCTGGGTATCACTGATGTTATCCAGCAGAAGCGACGCATCACAGCCCTGATCATATTGTATAAACAACTTGTTCAGAAAACGTAACAAAAGAAGAAGGGGAAAAAACAAGACTAAAACGTATATAGTTTATTACCTGAACAAAGCAGTCATGGAAATGAAGCCTGATGAGGCTAGCACCAATACGGGTATCAGAGAGGAAAGCAGCAACGAGGACGCCCTCTATAATGCTCTTTACATTCGGGCATGATTCATTGTAAAAGTCTGGAGTTAATTGAGCCTGGGATAATGATCCCTCAAGCACAAATGCACATAGTAGAGCAGCGGCTAACAGATACAGGAGCCGAGAAGACATCTTCTGCTAGTGCTTAGAAGAATGCCTTTGTTTATTGTTCAAGTGAGTTATCAGCAGGGGCACTTGGTGATCTTTATTTATAACCTGACAAACCCGATAGCTTCATTAATGGATCCAAACTATAAATAATTTTTAATTGGGGCCGCTGAGCTTTTGCAAATTGCAATATAAGATATTGCTAATGAAATTACAAAATTATTTCTGAGTTAGACTATTCAATTCAACAGGATTGTGGCCATAAACATTGAATACATGCAGGCTTTCCTGCAGAATATTATTCATATGTTCGAAACCTTTCTTTTCAAGCTTGTTGACTATTCTTCGTTCCATTTATTTTGCTTGTCGTTTTGGATATAATGGTCAAATTATTGTTCACACATGTTGAATTTGATTATTTAAAAATATGTGTGGGCGAGATGGCATGCCAAACCTTTCATTGTCAACTTCTTATCGACTTCTATTTTATTTCTTCATTAATTTCATCTGTCGTTTTGGATATATAATAGTTTGAAACACCGCGTGCCCACCACAAACCATCTTATGCATCGAATATTAAGGCGTGCTTATGAAGGTCTTGAWAACTMAAWTTTTCAATTTTTAATTATCTTGATCAGCTTATTATACGGCCTGTTCATCTCTTGTTACATATATTACTCAGGTTAACTATATTAATCTATAGTTTCCCCCATAAAAATAAATAGAAGGAAAGAAATCGAAGAGAGAAAATAAGAATCTTTTAAGTTAAAATTGCCCTTAAAATTATTGAATCAACATTAAATAATTTTCTTTTTAAGTCTCGAGAGTCCCTTAGTGGATTGATTTAGGAGAAATCTTGGATTTCATAAAAAAACAGAATCACTTCATCCAATAACATAATCTTATGATTAGACATTTTTTTTTCCAATATATTTGTAAGCCTCAACCATTTATTTGTAAAGGGACTTGAAAAAGTTAGTAGTGTTTTCCTTTCTGGCAGTGGGTACAGGCCCTACAATGTATGTGGTAGGTAATTGGATTCGTTTAGAATTTCGATGTTCTTATGCCACCTGAATGGTGATGAATATATGCCTTTATATTTGTATTACATATCTAGACTAGCATGTGAAAGAAATGGAATTATTAAGAGTCCAAAAGACTTTTAGAGAAAATCTTACAGTGAATGTAACAGGCATCTCAATCATTTTAATTTGACCTCCTACATTATTTACCCGTAAGTAATTCTTTTAGGTAACATATTGGTACCGAATCAGTTCTATAAATTGATCCGTGAAACACATTGAGACAAAAGGGACTCCAATGAAAGGTAAAATGTCACCRTATACAACAAAAGCAGCACAGACGAGAAATGGTCCCCCCGGGCCTGCGCACGCCAAAGTTTACTTCTGGAAATGGCTATATATTATTGACTATCTGTAGCAAAGTTAAATGCATGCACTTGTAGAAAATTAGCTAGCCTAGGCCTAGTTAGAGATTTGCTTGGCACTGTAGTATCAACTATAGCTAGCTTATGGAAACGTGGATGAGAAACAAAGTCAAGATACCCACGTTTGTTATTGTTCATATAGTCGTAAGTTTCACTCATTTAAGAATTTGGTTCAAATAATTTGACCCTAAATACAAAAGGTTCACGTTGATAAGAGTTCAAAAGGATAACCTACTCATAAAGTGATTAATTTAAGGTTGCATCGATGTGAGAAAAAGTATCATACACGTGACTTGGCTTTTCAACTTTATGAGATATATATAAAGAAAGCAACGTTACAATCACACTTCAATGGTTTTGTTTATAACCTGACAAAACTACAATAGATTAGAACCAGATAATAACCCAGTAGTCGAGGATAGGACTTATCCTATACTGTTGATTGCAAAAGCTTAGGTTACGTGATGATATAACAAGCTATTAGCTTGGTCATAATTTGTTTATTAACTAGATTACGAGTAAACAAACCAGAATTAGCTGTGAGTTGTAATAGCAGCAAGTATTGCAAGGAACCGATATATATTAGAAGAACCAAATTAAGTTCATTGAGATTTTATAATGAGTTAACTTTTTAGGTTGGTTACTTGGTTCCTTTAATAACATTATCGGAAATAATATGAAATTATCGATCTAAAGATTCCGGATTAGTTAGAAAATTATTACGTACTAATGTGAATTTTTTATTAGAGTTTTTAACTAAATGGTTGAAGGGAGGGCTTACATTTATAAAGAGTTACTCCTAATTAATAAAAAGAATTAATTCTTAATAATTTTGAAGTGGATATTTGATTCCTTTATTATGAGGCTAATTTTCTTGCGAGAGCCATTTGCAAGTTCGTATCAATTTGTTCTCTGGCTTTTTGCCAACTTGACAGTGGAATAAATAATTAGGGCATCTATGGCAGCCTCTTGTCGTCTCTTTATTCGAATTTTAAATGTTTTGACGAGATCATCGAATAGCGAGATGTTTTTGTCACATGCATGGAAATGTCTTATCAACTTAACAAAGTTTCTTATCCTAATAATCTGTTGTTTATAGTAAATAATATTATCACACTCGTATTATAACATCACAACAAAATTAATTAGGAGAGCAAGAAACCTAAAAAAAAAAAAAAGAATCTATGTCACTAGCTATTCTGTTCTGTCATAGGTTATAGAACCTGTTATATTAAATAGATAATTAGCCAGTGAGAGTTGGAGGACAAATTGACAGTTGGTTCCGGTTATAAATAGTAATGGGACAATGGCTTGTTTCATTTCGAGTCTCACTTTTTATTCGAGATATTTACTCTGGCCCCAGTTAAATTTTGAGAAAATACTTAATTCTATATTTTTATTAAACTAACATTTATTTCCAGAAAATTATCACTGTTTCTCCAAAAACTAACATTTATCCCCTAAAAATCTGGAGGATAAGTGTTAGTTTTTAAGGGATAAATGTAGTTTATTAAGTCTGGAGTTAAGTGTTTTCTCAAAATTTAACCAGGGGGTCAACGTAATTTCCCCCTTTTTATTCTAATTACTATGTTTTTATGTGATGTGAGGTAGGGAATCTCATTGTGGGGAATTTTTCCCTAACCCTGCTTAAATTTGCCAAAATAAAATATTATATATACCAATTTATTTAAATTGATTATTAACATGCATGTTATAGTAAATTTTTTTATATATATGTTATAATATTTAAAGGAGAATCATGACCAATATATTGTAGTAGCTTTAAAATTTAAAATTAACATATTAAAGAAGTTATAATTAAAAGATATCAAAATGAAAATAAAAATATTTTTTTTATAATTAAATTTAGGGTTTTGTTAAAAAATAATATAAAGACAAAAAATGAGAAACCAATCTTTTGCAATGAAATGATATTTAGTATTTGATTCAACCTTTTTGGCAACGAACTTTTTTTTGGCTAAATGTCAATCGCCCCAGAAGGACTATCCATACCACTTTTCGCAACGAAATGAATGAGTTCGAATGCAAAACGTACATTTTTCCAACAAAATTTCATTTTATAGCTTGGAATTTCGTTTTCAAAAGTTAAATTTCTTATATATAGTGAATGTTAGTCTTACAAATGCTTATATAAACTTTAGTTTACAAACTAATTTAGGTAGCTGAATTGTTATTGTCAGATCATGTCGGTTAATCAAGTTTAAGTGATTTGTTTCCCTTTTTTTGTCTCTGAATATTATTTGAAATTTTATTATTTGACTTCTATTAGTTGTTTTGGATATAATAGTTTGAATTCGGATTGTTATTTCATTCAACTGGAGTTTTGTTCCAATTTACCTACACATCATGTTGAGTTTGAACGTGTACATGCATGGTGGCATGCCAAATGTTCCATTTACTTTTATTTAATTGACTCGTTCATTAATTTTTTTCTGTGTTTTTGGATATTATAGAGATTGAAACACCATGTAACCACCATAAACATCAAGCATTGTGTTAGAGTGTGACTTGAATCTTAGTCGGGAGAATTTGAGTTAGAGATTCACAGCTTCGGCTCGATTTCTCTTTAGGATTAGGTTTTATAATTTACTTTTATTTAGGGTTCTATTTTCCTAATTCTAGTTGACTTTTATAAGAAGAAGGATTAGTAGAAGGAATATAAAAATAGAGTTGTTGAATCAATTTGAGTCATATTCTTATTAGGCTCCTATTAAGAATATAAGATCTATCTATATAGATCTATAAATATAAAAGTTGGGATATTTTTCTTTTGTAGTGAATTATTCTTCTTTTCTGCCCATGGTCTTTCTCCCTCTTGAAGTTTTTCATGTAAATCTTGTGTATTCTTTAGCTATTTGTTTGTCATTGTATTAAAATTCTTAGAAATTGGTACCAGAGGGATTTTTGGTTTCAGGAAAAGAAAACAAAGTTTGCCTTTTGAAGAAGTCAGTTTATGGACTGAAATAGTCACACAGACAATGATATAAGAGGTTTGGTTTGTTTATGACTACTAACGATTTCTCAAGGTGTACCTATAACAGTTGTGTGAACTTCAGAAGAGGAAAAGACGCATAATTTGTTTATTTACTCTTATATGTTAATGACATGTTGATAGCAGCCAAGAATAAAGTTGAGTTCAAAGAGATAAAAAAAAAAAAAAAAAAAAAAAAANAGAGATAAAAAAAAAAAAAAAAAAAAAAACTTAGCAGGGAGTTTGAGATGAGAGACAAGCAAACAAAGAATATAAAGTGTCTATCTTAGATTCACCTGCATTTGTCAAATCAGATTCTACAGGATGTGTTGAAAGAGAAAATTGTTACTGAGTTATGGCTAAAGTTGAAACAATTATGTAAGACAAAAACACTTGCCACCAAACTACATATGAAGTAGTGTTTATACTCACATAGTATGATTGAAGGTACACCTGTTGATGATCATCTAAGTTTATTTAAGTAGATTATTTATGACTTTGAAAGATTAGAAATCAAATATAATGAATTAGGCCTATCATTATTTTTTTTGTGTTTCCTACCTCCCTCATACTTGAATTTTAGGAATACTTTGTTTTCTAGTCATGACACCCTTACCGAGGTTTACAAAGAAATTTGATTTCAGAATTCTAAATTTAATCTGTTCTTATCCTTTCACACTCCTCCTCACATGTAAGGTAGACCAAAATCAAATGCAAATACATATAAATAACAAATCACAAATACAAATACGCAAGAGAGGACTCGAACTCAAGATCTTTTACTCTAATATTATGTTAATAAATCACCTCGACCCAAAACTTAAATTACTTAAATTGTTAGTTAGGGTTCAACAATAGTACTAAAGTCAGTCCTTTCACAGAGAGGATGTAAATTCTAATAATTTAGTAATTCTTTAATAATCAATAAAATAATAAATTCCAGAAATGGTATAGAAATGTTTTTAAGTACTAAATTATAGAATAGTAATGATTTTATAAAGTTCAATACGCAGAAGAATTGGAAAGCATGACACGTGAGAACTACTAGGAATTTTCAATTTAATTTGTGGGCTGTTTGTCCAATTGCGACTACTTTCATGGGCTATATGCTTTTTCGGAATTTAATTGTTGGGAAAATGGATGTTCCGGTTCCGCCTTTTGGACTTTTAATGCCATAACATGAGCCCATAGCTCGTTTGCCATTTTACGTGAAGTGATCACTTTAGGTTCTTTCCAATGATTTCTTTAACAATATTACTAAAATATTTTATCAAAATATTGTTTCAAAAATTTATATTAAAAAAAAGATTCTAATTATATATATACAAAGCTGCATTTCATAGATCTTGGTTGAGGTTCGTCAAAATCTCACATAATCACTTGAAATTTTGACATAATGCACCAATGGATTTTCAAAACCACAAATGAGTACGTGAAATTTTCATAAATATAATAAATAAATAAATTATGGGATTTATCAAATATAAAAATTCTTAATTTACATTGTCTAGCTACGAATGATCCTTTAATTTCTACCATAGAACATAAGATCAAGCTTCTGTGAAAACAGGGTCTTTAATAAAGTTTCAATATAATTGATCAGAAAAGAGAACTATTAATTACTTTATATATGTAACTTTTTTTTTATATAGTTTTTTTTTCAAGCTTAAAAGAAGAAATTAAACCGATCACCCCTCTTATCTACCTTTGGGAAGACCTTTATACATACGCTTGCAACAGATTTTACTCATTCTAAAAGGAAAATTAAATGAAGTGATTTATTTCAATCACTAATTAATATTTCTTCCATTAAGTTAATTTCTCACTTTCGTAAAACCTGATAACAAAATCGTGATAGACTTTTCCAATATATTGAATTAGTTTCATGGGTGGTTCCGTAAACAAAATAAAGAAGGATTTTAGCGTGGAAGACAACTTTTGGGTTTTACACACAGAAGTTCATTTCCAAGATGTAAAGTTTATTTACACACAAAAGTTGCTTTTTATGTTTGCTTTTTCAAAAGCTACTAGGAGCATCTTGAATTTAAAACGAAGTTGATGCATCCACTTGTAAGAAAAAGCTATTGCATCGTTTAAAATTATAATCTCTAAAGCACTGTGGACCAATTGTAGTTTTAACAATATTGTTTCGGCAAAGTTTTAACGTGCTCGTTTTATTCATTTTTATTCATAGAGAGATGGATGATCAAAGAAAAGTACATATGACGATGATACTGGTATTATAATTTAAGTGTGAATGTTACGGGTCAATAATAACCAACTTACAAAGTTTATTGGTTGCAAGGTACAAGTTTGTTGGCATTGTTAGACAAATATCATAATATAATATAATATAAATAAAAGTGCTACTGGATACTTAAGTGGGTGAGAAATGGAATGAGGTTGTGGGTCAAGAGAGAATTTAAAAGCAAAAGAAGTACAATAGAGGAAGAGAAGAAAACAAGATATAGAAAGATATGAAATAGTGAATAAGATCTTATTTCTTTTCATATGATTGATATTGGCTTATCTTTTATTGGAGCTAAAGTTTGTAAAACAATACTCTTCATATCATTTTGTTTAATGGAAAAAAAAGTACAATTTGGGCAAAATATAATTGATATGATATAGGACCAATAGAACATATATTAGGGTTATTTTACTCTTTTCTTATTTTAAGATTTTAAATTAAATTTGGGAATTTCGGGATTTTTACTTACTTAGATTAGAATTCCTATTTTAAACATATTTTAGTTATTTTTTAAAATTGAAATTGGGGATTAATCTAGTATAAAAAAGGTTCTATATCAATTGTAGTTGGAAAGACTTGATTATTGGATATGATATTGAATTTCAGACTTCTTCCTCAATTCTTGTTTTCTCTAATTTCTCCTTCTCTGGATTTTTATTGGATTTTTTTTTAGTGACAATTCACCATCAATAATTGTGTAACATCGATTAATTAATCTGTCAAATACAAAGTTACAGACTCTCTATGAAAAGTTATATTTTATTAATTATAAATATATGTTGCATGCTACACATATTTTTATACTTAAATTTCTGCCTTCATTTAGTGAGAGATAGCCGAAACACCATGTGGTCTAGTTGATTATGAGATTGCATTAACCTTGCGGCAATTCAATCTGATCTCTCCCTCAGTCCCCGTTAAAGGGCTTAGATTTCCCATTCTTATCATGGACACCACAAAGCTCTCAAAGAAAGCAGCTTGGTTACAGCTGAAGTTGTTAACAATGTCAATGGTATCAGCCCCAGGAGTTGAAAACAAGACTTGATCACTTCGGAGAAGGCCTTTGTGAGCTTGAAGATTGGAGAAATAATTGTTATCAAAAGCATCAGGTGTTGTGGGATCAAGATCAGCAGTTACACTCGCATTTCCACCCTGTGGGCATAGTGCTCGGAGAGTTGCTAAGTAGGATGTTTCCAGTGTTGGATCTGGATCGGTGCCATTGAAATTGTACAATCGAGCAATGAAATTTCGACAATGAGCTCTTCCAAATGTGTGAGCACCTGAATAGAAACATGCATAGCAAGTAGAGATGTCATTATAATTTTTTATATAATTCATTTAATTTTGTTTTCTCGTTGTTGATACCCTAATTCAAATCCTAATGATGACTTATCTTGAATTTTCTGCATAGTACTTTCCCAGTTTAAAACTATTTCTGTTTTGTAAATCCAAATTATACACAAACTCAATATTGTTTCTCTTGTACATATTGGTTCTTCGGAGATAAAGATCCAAAAGAAATATATATATAACAAATTCAAAAAAAGGTTAGAGTAATATAACCAACAATAACTATTTAATAATTAATGTACTTAATTTGTGTGAAGTTGGAGAAATAGGGCTTCAAAACCTTCAAACGTTTATTTAATTACTTATTCAAATATTTCTCCTATGGTAGATATGTTTAATTTTGTCTACACCCAATCACCAATTATGACATCCCTTCTTTCCATATTTCACATCTCGTAATGCCCCATGTTCTTGTAGATAGAAACGTGTTTTCACATTTTCTTAATCCAAAATTAAATGCTTTTTATGAATGTCAACTAAGTACCGTAAATAAGTTATTCCTGATTGTTCAATCATTTGATGCATGAACTAAACCAACAATTAGTTTAAGAATAAAAATGAAAGTTTCTATAATTTTTAATTTTAATTATTTATTCATTTTTTATATAAGAAAATATTAGGTGAGATTATTATCTATATCATGATATCGGTGCTGTCTATTTAATATATAATACCATACCATATATATATATCTTACCTAATTAACTATCAATGCAATTGATAGTTTTTGAAATAAATATGCACGCATAGTGAAAATTTATTAGATTGATGTATCAATGACACTCTTCTCCAATTTTACTTAAAAAATCTGTTATAATCATTCAACACATTTTAAGATTTTGAAAGGTGAACACAATAATTTCTTATTTTTGTTTTACAAAACAGTTTTTCACAAGTAAATGAATAAAACGTTATGCAATCGGGGTGGAATATTATTAAAAAGCAGGGAGGAAAGGTACCAGATAGCGCAACCACATCAATGTTATCGTTGAGGCCGACGTTTACAAACTTTGCTTTGATTGAATCAAGGCTTTCACGGGGTCCTGGAATATTGTTGTTGGCAAGAGTTCTGTTAGCTGTTGTGCTGTCTCTTCTTCCCAATAGAACTGTCCATGAGGGACCTCCAGACTGTGACCAATCATTAGTAATAAATTAATATTATCAACTAATGTCAAATGAATATAAGAATAATCGAACGAGTTCTCAAATTTTTGGATTCCAGATGATTTGACAAGTGATATAACAGTGGCACATCAATCATAAAATATTAACACAGATTTTTTAGCTGAAATTTAGCACATATAAATGCTGAAAAATCATTACTTTAATTTAATTTCTTTATGAAGGAACTAACAAATGAAATTAATGATACCAAAAACACAGATTTTTCAGCAGCAATAGCGAGAATATCAGCACAGGAAACAGTGCCAGGACAGGCGCTCTCCAGAGCAGCCTTCATTTTATCAACAACGTCAAAACCCCTGGCTGTGTTATTATTGGCAAAAGCACCTTTCTCGCTGTCTATGGTGTCACTGCTATCCAGCAAGACCGATCCATCACAACCCTGAAAAGATATTAACACATTGTTGCGCAACAATATTAGAAATTATAGTAATTAGAATTTGTTAGGATTGTTTTGGGTTACCTAACATTAGCAATTTGATAATTTGATAGCTTCTCATTAATTACCTTAGTGATCCAACACATGATATATAAGGTAAATATACAAGCATATCAATTTTCTTTAGCTTTCATTTCCTCTATTATCAACACATTTACCTCTTTCTTATTTTGGGACATAATCAAAATGGTTTTGTTACAATCCCGTAGTCAGTAATGATTTGGTATTTGAGGATCATTGGACAAACACAAAAAAAAAAAAAAAAAAAAAAAAAAAAAAAGNTTCAAAAAAAAAAAAAAAAAAAAAAAAAAAAAAAAAAAAAGAAGGAAAAGAAGAAGAAGAAGAAAGTCTAAAGTTGAAAAATTATTTATATTTATTTTAACGGTTAATTGTTAAAAGATTTACAAAAAAACTTTAAGATATAGTTTTTCTTAAGTATCTTTTACAAGATAATATCGTTTAAAAATTTTTTCACACCATTTTATTTTTACTTAACAATTTGATAACTTTACAGTTGTATTTCGTGATAGATATAGAACTGTCTAGCAGTATTCGTGTTTGTCAACTCTATAGTTTTACATTGGCTGTGCTCGACAGCCGTCGAGTTGTCAAGAAACCTTGACAAGAAGATTTTTTAAAGCATGATTGTTTTGAAAATGCACGTAACAGTAATACTATTAAATTTTTTTTTTCCAAAAAAAAAAATCTATCTGATACTTTTCTAAATAAAATAAAATAAAACTCAGTTTTAAATTTTTAATTAGAATAAATAGAAGAATAAAAGCACCTAAAAATAGGAAACCTACTTATAATAATTATTTATATGTTTATAGAAGGTACCAATCATTGTTATCCCTAAAAGTTTTATGTTGTTTGTGTTGCAAAATTGGATTGAAAAATTAAAATTATACTGCATCTTTGCTGACTTCCGTGAGAAAGTTATAAAAGCATAGCTAGAAATGGACGAAGGAAAGCAAGAGTAATAGTTAATATACGTTAACAAAGCAGTCATGGAACTGAAGCCTGATGAGGCTAGCGCCAATGCGGGGATCGGACTGAAATGCCTCCATCAGGACATCACGTATAATGCTCGTCGCATTCGGGCATGTTTCGTCATAAAAGCTTGGAGCGAGTTGAGCTTGTGATGATGATCCCTCGAGCACAAATGTTGTCAAGAATAGAGCCGTAGCTGCCAGTAGATAGTGAAAAGAACACATTTTCTCTTGAGAAAAATGGTTTCGTTCGAAGGAGATGGAGTGAGTTATTAGAAAGAACTCTTGATACCTCTTTATTTATAGCCTGAAAAAACTAAACAAGACTAACAACTGAAAATTACCCAAATGTCTCAAACTTGAAAAATTCTTATATTGATTACGAAAGCTTAGGGTGTGTTTATTTATGAATTTTGGATTTTTGTTTTCTAAATGATTTGGGAATGTATGGTTCGTACTAAATATTTAAAAATGATATGTGATTGATATTGATTTAAAATATATTAGAAAACTTGTGTTTCTAATTTTTTTTTAAATAGAAGATAAACAAACACACCCTTAATTTTTTTTGGTGCCATAAACTAAGAATTGAGTAATTAAAGAGATTGTTTCATCGTGGAAATTGATTTTCTTTTGTGTGAATAAGTGTGTGTGTTCAATATGGATCACAAGGTTTCGGCTGAGTTGAAAATTTATAATATGGTTATCGTTTAGTATCATTTGTTAAATTGCAACCTAAAATCCGAATTAAAAATTATTTTTAAGCTTATAAATGTTAAATATGTGGCCTAAAGAAATTCCTCAATCTAGCTTGTGGACTTCAATAGTTTGTTCAGTGATTTTATTTGACATTTTGGATATCATATAGAGATTATATAGTCTAAAGCGACAAACTCTGGAAATCATCTTTATATATCTTCTCATAAGAGTTGACTATAAGAATGAGTACATAAGAATTTTGAGGTTATCAAAAATAGATTATATATAAGCTTTTTCAATAGTTTTGGATATATAAATTCATATGTGTTTATTGATTAAGATTTAATTTTTTTGATAAATATGTAATATTCATTTATATAAAATATTAAAAATTTAAATTATTCGATGGTTCGTAGTTCACATTTTTTTTTTGAAATGATACATCTAATTTAAGCAACATAAAATAAATAAAAATCGCGGCTGTGGCAATATATACTGTTCTAGAAGTCCCAATTATAAGAAATTTATAATTGGGAGATGTACAACTTTATTAGAATGATATTCATTGATATTTTTAGAATAATAAATCTACCTAGAATATGTATTTCATTTAATCACATTATCGTCTTTTAACTTGTGTATCTTACTGCTGATACATCAAAGAATTTTCAATGAACATGTTTTTGGCTTTCCAAGACAATCTGAACGCATTAGATTTTCCAAATTGCTCTCCAACGCACTGCTAACCACTTTAACAGGCTTCTCAAAATGATTACAAAGCCATGAATACTCACAAGTCAAAAACTTGCCAAATTTTCGTATTAATGCCTTTTCATTGAGGTGGGTGTGGCCGTGTGGGGATATCGTATAAACATATAAATTAATCATTCATGTTACTCATGTTTTATTATGGAAAAATAGAAGAAGTTTGATATTGAGAACTTCGAAATGTTTCACGATGATGAATGATGGATCCATTTTCCACGTGCAATGTAACACTAGTGCGATGCATATACATGCATGCATGAGTTGCATTTTGTTTATTTATTTATTTATTTTTTTTGTTTTTGTCTAAGCGATAAACGCGACTCTTAGGTCGGTTTGGAATTTGACAATTCAACGTCATGGCCCTCCGAGTCCGATGTGGCCCATTTCTTGCCTTTATTCCACTCATGTCGACTGCTCATATGTTGATTTTGCGTTTAAACCTTTGAGCTTGCTACTTTAATCCATCTTTATTGATTTGCTTCAATCGAATTTCTTTTCATTTGGTTATCTAGGTTTTCATTACAGATAGGAGATCATCTATCATATCAACTTTTGACTTTGATTTACAGGAAAGATGGATTGAAACCATCAAGAGTAGAAAAAGCTAATTAATTACAACTACAAATATGTCAACATATCAATTAGATAGGGTAATAATTTCACTGAGCTTCTCGCCGAATATCATTACTATTCGATTATTTAATTTAACCAAAAAAAATTAAATTTAATCAAATTACTAAAATTTCCTTTAGGGTCCGTTTGGTTTGAACTCCGGAATCGGAAACGGAATCGGAAT
>JANKKB010029040.1:0-19083 GCA_026225775.1 Bursera palmeri | reverse complement strand
CCATTTGGATATGTATTTATGGAGAAATGGCCAAATTACAGCAACTATATCAATTCTCACATGCCAACCACTCCATTAACTTGTAAGGCATTTTGGAATTTCTTAACCACCGAATTTGATTAATTAGAAGAGAGACAACTTGTAGATAAGTACATAAGCTTTCCAAATCCATAAGAATAAAGTCATTTGGAGTTGAATTCATCAAGATATGGTCTCGGATGTCTAGATATGTTAGGCTATGATTCAATTTCGGCCACCTGCTACTCAATCAATTTGTAACAACTTTTTGATCAACTTGCACTCATAATTGGAGAAAGTGTCCAACATAAACATTGTAGATAATTGTCTTAGCTTTCTAGATCATCTTGTATCATGTCATTTTAAATTCTGGTTAGGTAGTAGTGGTCCCATAAGTCCACATAGTTTAGGTTGGACGTCTCAAATTCTGGATTATGTTATAACCCAATTTTTACCCATTAAACATTGGATTTGGGCTTCAAGCTGTTCTTCAAGTTTGTGAATAAATCCATTAAGTTTTCATAGATATAAGATTTGAACCAAATGGGCTTTTGGATTGAAAGTTATACTCATTTTACTTAGCCTGCATCAAAATAACCAAAAATGAAAATTTACAATAATAATTCTTTTAAGCACAAATCAAAGTAAATACTTAAATTAATAGCACTTAAAGTGTAAAAATGATATTTGAACTCATAATAAATATACACTTTTAAGTGCTTATCAGTCAACTAACACGTATACTTCTCGACCCTCGATAGTTGCCAACAATCTCATGACTATAGGCTTCATTGGTCCCTTCAAAACATTGAGGGTCAGCTCGCCCTCAGTGAAGTCTTCCATTAAAAAGTTGACTTCTTCTTTCTCATCTCCACTGGGTGGTTCATATGCTATATCATAGCTTTCATCATCACTAGCCAAGACAATGGAGAAGGATTTACCTTGTTTGCATTGGTGGTTTGGAACCCACTTGTCATTGCATCTCAAGCATAAGACTTTTTCAATCCTCTTCTTGACTTCTTTCAGAGACAATCTCGGCTTGGTAGGCTCATTACGCCTATTCTCTGTTGTGCCACTAGTTGTTGACTTGAGCCAAGGCCTTTCAAGAGGTTTGGAAGGTCGTGGTGCTTCTCTCGTGTGCGATTGTCCCGCACTTACTAGCCGTGATAGTCGGATACATTGGGCCAAGCTTGTCGGCTTACGCATTTTGACCTCAAGTCCCAGCCATAGAAGTAGACCTTCAACGAATGTCGCCATTAAAGCACTCTTTGGCCAGTTGTGCACCATTTCTGAAAGTCTTTCAAACTCCTCCAGATAAAGCTCGAGGGAGCCCTCTTGCTTTATCTTTGCCAGCTGCCCTTCATAGTTCACTAGGCTTAGAGGCCCAAACCGATCCACCATCTTTGTGGTAAACCTTGTCCACCCTAACTGTCTTCTCCCACGAGCATAGGAACTTTTGAGCAAACGCTACCATCGGTTGGCCTTACCGAGCAGGTAGTATGAAGCAAAATCCACCTATTCCTCTCGCTCCATGTCATGTCGGGAGAAATACTGTTCTGCCCTGGAAATCCATTCACCTAGATCTCCTTTCTCGAATGTGGGAAACTCCATCTTAGGCTTGGCGAGTTACCTTTGCCTACTTTGTTATTGTCAGTCCCCACGCCTTAATGAATGACCACTCAAGTAACCATCATCTTTGTACTCATCATCTTGATCATAGTACCTGTCTCGTCTATGATCACTCCTACGATCAGTCCTTGGCCTTGTTTGCGCTCTAACTGTTTCCTGACTACCAGCACGCCTACGATGGCCACCACGACTCTCTCGTTTGTATGGTCGAAGATCCACCTCATCTTCCTCACTATTAGGATCACTCACAATTTTGGATTCGATCCTTCTAGGATTAGGTTGAGTTTCAACCTTCTCCTCACGTTGTACCTCCTTTGATGAGCTGATTTTTAGCGGAAATTTGTTGAGACAACTCTCCAAATTTTGGCCCCATTATCGCCATGAGCTGGCTCATCATCTGAGCATTCTGATTGATTAATTGCACATTTTGACTGGTCGTGATCTTGATTTCATCAACTGCTTCCTCGATCCATGCCACACATTCGTTCAGTGAAAACTACCTACGGTTGGCATTAGATCCTTCCTCTGTAACATAGTCAACATTTCTGGAAGTTCCGGCCATGTTAACTCTCAATGAAAGCACCAATTGATGGAGACCTCAATTCTAGGTCGGATGACAACTACGTCAATTAGCCTAAGGAGGCTATGATCTCCACAACACACACACAAGACTACGCCTAAAGAGGCTAATAATCTTCACCATGCACACACAAGTCTAACTCCGTCGCCGAAGCTAGAATTGGAATGATGGCAAGTAAATACTTAAACCACACTCCTCTTGCTCTCACACAGTAAAGACCACACAAGAGACAAGCCCAAGCACCAAGCTGTAAAGACAGCACAAGCACCGAAGATAGTAAGCAAAAGCTTAGAGAAGAGACTAAGCTATGATTTTACTGAATATGAATGAATGAATACAACTAAACTCTAAGGCTCTATTTATAAAGGAGTTATAGCAGTGGAGTCCTACTAAGACTCTCGAATCCCAACTCTATCGCAACTACTAACAGATAAGATAAACCTAATCTAATCTCTATCCCTACTTTATCTCCACGTTCATCATTATCCCCAT
This sequence comes from Bursera palmeri, assembly GCA_026225775.1. NCBI lineage: Eukaryota > Viridiplantae > Streptophyta > Magnoliopsida > Sapindales > Burseraceae > Bursera > Bursera palmeri. Next base: position 16,364 of record JANKKB010029040.1, on the reverse strand, counting down.
CAGAATAAGACTTCTGATAACTTCCAACTTCTAAGAGGATAATGTCACGTTATTATCTTAAGGATAATGTCATGTCATTACCACGTCATCTGCCACGTCAGCGTCTTGGCCACGTTAGCATTTCTGCCATGTCAGCCACTTTTGCCATGTCATCACCAACCAAGTCAGCCTTATCTACCATATTGGCTTCTGCCTTATCTTGTGTTCCCTTTGGACTTGACTTAGTCTCTATTTCCTTGAGAATAGCCAAGGTACTTGCTTGGCCTTGTAGCCTCTGCTGTTTCTTACGCTTTTGGGACCTCTTTGCCGTTAAGTTATGTTTTATTTTACTTAGGTCCTCAACACGTGGTGCCTACCCGCCTACTGTCATGCACACTAACTAACTCAACTTAAGACACGCTTTCACATTAATAATCTTCTGTTTCTTTGTTTGGCTTGGCCTAATTGACTTTCTCATTGGGATCCTACTGTCATGTAATCAGTCACCATCTCATGCCTTTTTTTTTTAACATATGGTTAGAAGGGTCCACTAACACCAACATGGACAAATTTAAACCTATGTAAAAACTTTGTTTTTGTTTGCCATGCCAATAAGACTATTGGCTTTTAATCAACTGCCACTTGTTAATTCCTTCTTCTACTTTTGGGAGTATAATGGTTCTAGTCTTTAATTGATATGACAGTTTGTTCACCCCTTTTTGCACTTCTCTTTTAAATTTTGATTTTGAGGATTAAGGGTCTTAGGAATTAGGGAGTAACTAAGATAAATATCCTTGCATGAATGTGGGAATAGACATAAAAGAGTTGTTTAAATAACACTGGGATTAAATAGGTTAAATGAAAATAGTTTCAGGGCTATAGTATTAAGCAGCAGACAATATATTAGGTTTGATGTGTAATTTCTTATATTATTATATATTTACAATCTAGTGGATTTATCTCTTTGTTTTAATATAGGCAAATGATGACGAATCAAGTTAAATATGGTATCTTTGTGTGTGATGTAATTTGTTATTCATATATTACAATCTTAATAGTCAATATGCTTTTGCTTAATTACATTATGACTCTTAAAAGATATAGTTGGGATCTTGCTGCTTGTTTTCATTACTTAGCTTTATTTTCATATAGGAAAAGTTGAAGAAATAAGAAATTAGAATTATACGAGGAATAAAAGATTTACTCCTATAATAAAAATAGAAGATCTTTACATGTGCCTATAAATATAGGATTGAGAATCAAATCTAGTTGTGGGAGATAACTAGAAATAAGGGGTTAACGAAGCAAGATAAGTTTACTTGTAAGGATTTGGGAAAAGTCATAAAGAGATGTTTAAACACTTGTATTGGGTGGTGAAATGGGGAATAATATCAAGGCTCTATTAGGCATCGAATTGAATACTTGCTTTTAGTGTGTATTTTATTGTACTCTTGTAAGTTTATAATCTAGTGGATTTAGCTCTCTTCTATCAATGTAGGTAAGTGAGGCTAAACCACATTAAATTTGGTTGTTGTCTCTCTTTTTTTATATGATTATGTTAGAGATATGCCCTAAAAGTAAGACATTTTTTTCTGTAATTTATGTAAAGATTTGTATATGAATAAAAGTTATTTTATTTATACAACCATGATATTCTCTTCTTCTAATATCTAAGTATGTAAATAACTATGGTTTCAGAGCTATAATCATAAATTCTATGTTTATATGTGGTCATATATTAGAGACACATAATTTTATCATAGCTTAAATATAGTTCAAAACTTATAAGCAGAGTTAGACTCTTTGTTTAGACAATGCTGTTATGTTATGTTGCCTCTGTGGGGATGAAGAGTCTCGAAGTATTAACGTAGAGACTTTAGGGTAAAGATAATTGTGCAGTATGAATGCATTGAAAAAATGTTAGGTGAAGTTTATGTTTCAATATAAATATTGTGACAAAAACATAAATTATATAGTAACAAAACTATGACACAATCCCAACAGTATAGCCTAGTGGTAGAGGCCTTGAATTTGGAGGTATGCTCCCTTCCAAGTCCAACTTTGATTCCTCTTGTTTTACATTCCCTTGGGACCATGCCCCCTGGTGCAAAAACTAGTTATTTACCAGCCTATATTGGAAAACTTCTGGGGGCACGGGACACAAGTCCCATGGGATTAGTAGAGGTATACGTAAGTTGACCTGAACACCCACATTTCAAACAAAAAAAAAAAAAAAGAAACTATGACATGTTTCAAAAAAAGAAACTATGACACATCTATACCTTAACCTTGAGTAGGTAATATATCTATCGTTCGTAGGCTATGATCTTTGATTATAATAAAAAGTAAGATCTTTAATATAAAGGTCAATATGTGGCTAGTTGGGATTGTAAGAATTGTAAGTAAGAAAATATTATTCCATATATAGAATTCATAACTTCATAAGGTTTAAGGAATATTGTCTTGAGGGTATTATAAGGTCTTGAATGATAAATATTGACCGAGTGCTTAACGAAAATAGTTCATTAATCTTATCCATTCATTAGATGTAAAATTGGTCTCAAGAGTAAAGATACAATTGGAGAAGTAAAATAATAATTTAACCTAGCTTCAATTATTAGTATTCTATGAAAGTACTTATGTAACTCTATTGCCCAATTGAGAATAATTTAATTAGGTTAAATTATTAAGTTGTCTGTTAAACATATATATAATTCTAGAGTACAACTCTAGACTTTTAATAGAATAGGTAGAGTTAATTGATTAGACCCACTACATTTATGAGATAAAAATATACCAACTTAAACCCATTGAAACTCTTAATTAAATATATCCACAAAGGTCTTTGATTAGGTATCTGATTTATCTTGACATCTATATTTATTGAGAGGTTGAATCTCATATAGTTGGGCTTATTTAATTTATTACAGTATTAAATTAGAAACAAATAGTGGTAACTTAGACTCTTGGGCTACGTTGAATTAAAATGTTTTAATTAAATGTAGTTGGGTTTTTGTGTACATTAGACTTATTCAAGACCAAGCCCAAAGCCTTATTAGGTTCAATGAGGCAATATTATAACCAAATTATAGTGTTGTCACCCTTATTAGACCTAGGCGCCCATTACTTGGGGAAGGATAAGTTTCCGCAATTGAATTTGATTAATTGTGGGACAGAGCTTCTATCATCAGGTTTAAGACGCCAAGGGTCTTGATAAGGCTGTATCGTAATTTGATTTAATTAAATTACATATGTCAGTTGCCTAATCAAACCCTAACATAAATAATACATAGCAAACTTAATCAAATTAGAGTGTGTTCTAAGAATTAAACCAAAAGACACACACGACAAAAAGTTTTTAGAAAACCTTAGGTGTCTCCCTTCTCCTCTAAGACCTATCTCTATTGCATAGAAAAGTTTTGCATATACAAATGTCCACTTGTCTATGTTTATACTATCGACAGACATATTGCCGAAAGCCTGTTGGTTCAAATTACCCTAGCAAATAGACAAAAAGGTAATCAGATTACTTCTATTTTTTTTATATAGAAATTTAAACACCATATGCTGCTCTTCTGAGAAGGTGTTCCGTATTTGAACAGTTCAAAAAGTTCTCCCGATATCCAGTAATTTATTATTCACATAACATTGTTTGGACTCATAATCCTAATTTGTCTTGGCATCTTATATCTATGTTTTGAATGCCAAAGAAACCAATTTATCTTGGTCTATATTTATCAAATAAAATAATGATGAGGAATTAAAATTTGAAACAATTCACATTCTTATCTTTTTACATATTCTATTATCTTTTGAATAACAACTTATCGATCATATTACTTGATTATTTCAATATTTTGATAAGTTGTATTTCATGATGAAGATATTATCTTCGTGAGTTGGAAATAGAGGATGAGATTGAAAACTGATTTTCAGGGATGAATAATCGATCTTGAAGGGTTATTATTATTAAAAATGGACAAGAGGATGAATGATTGAAGTGTGTAGCAATGTAGATAATCTGAGTTGGCTGCTACCCTGCGGGAGGTTGAGTCACAAAGAGACGGAGCATTTAAAGAAAGCATCTAATGTCGTCTTTGTGTGCTTCCAGTCCTAAGGGAAACTAGACCGCAAACAGATAGTTACCTAAGTTCAGTTAATTTATTCATAACAAAGGGAACTGAGTTGAATTTGATGAAATTATCTAAGAGAGGGATTAAGAGCAATTTCAGGGAGAACATAATCGTATGGTGTTTGATGAAATGTCGTTTACTCAGGTTGTTTATTTTTCTTGAGAGAGACAAGGTGATCGCATTATGTTTGATGAAAAGCCACAATGTCGATTGTGTATATGTTTCACGATTAGGTGGTTGTCTTGTTTGAGCATTGTTGTGGTATGAGTTTGAGTGGTTTGCTTTCATGTAAGAGTAATTGGTTTGCTACTTGGTTGTATTATTAGATAGTGTTCAGTCTTAATTATTTCTTTAGTGTCCTTGTGATTGTTTAGAGACTTGTTGTCCAATAAACGGAATAAGAGAAGAAAAAGAGAAGAAATCACAAATGAATTAAAGTGGTTCGGCTATGAGTCTACGTCCACTGTGACGGCAAAAATATTTACTATTATAAAGTTAGCAAATCCTAGTTGCTAAAATATCTAAAATATCCTTACCATACCCCCGCACCCTCGACCCATATATTTATTTCCCTACGGCTCAAACGTGTTAAACTGAAAGTCATAGTTATATGACATATGAACCATACCCTCAACAAGATTGAGTTTAAAATTTGCAAAATACTAGAGTAAGGTTTGGAATAAACTCTTTACTTATACTCATAGTGAATGAACAGAGAGAGATTGTATATTGTAAGTCTATTAAAGTCTGTAAACCATTATATTACTTGGTAAAGTTTAAGTCCTTGATTAATTCTGTGATCGTAGATTGTGGAACTGAACCACGTAAAATCCTTTATGTTGATTCTTTCATTCTCTCCAAATCTCACTTATTATTGATTTGATCAGTAATCATCAGCATTGGAGATAAAACGGTCCTAACAAGTATTAACCTTGATATCTTATATGCTTCCCCACAATTTCTTGATAGACATAATAATATGCCGTTTTATATACAGTAATTTATTAGTACGATAAATGATTTGCTAACATCACATCAAAGATATGTTATTCATAACCAAAATTGTGGATAATACTTAAAATTTGTTAGAATTACTCTTTTAAGTATATTATATTTGGGTCAGTGTCTCGCAAGTACATATAAGAATTTTATGAGTAAAACTATTAGAATTGTTTGATTCGGTAAAAATATACTTAGGAATGAAAAAGAGAATGAGGTATTCCCATTCGTATTGTTTAATTGGAAAAAGTAAATTAGGAAATGGAAATCTCATTACACCAGTAAAATGGAATTAGTTATTCCCCCCACACTCCTCAAATCAATCAATTTTGATTCCTGGAATCAAAATAAAAAAAATATTTTTTTACTATTTTATACTTTTAAAAAAATTTATAATTTAAAAAAATAAATTAATTAAAAATATTAGAATATTTTAGAAAAAATAAATTAATTAAAAAATTATAATATTTTTTAAAAAGGTAATAACTTAAAAATAAAAAGTTATAATATTTTTTAAAAAAAGATTAATAAATTAAAAAATATATAATATTTTAAAAAAAGGTTAATAAATTAAAAAATTATAATATGTAAAAAAAGTTATAACATTTTAAAAAGATTAATAAAGGTTATAATATTAAAAAAGTTAATAAATTAAAAAATGTTATAATATTTTTATAAAAGATAAAAAAATAATAAAATGCAAGAAATATGAAAATTCATATTTTACGATAACAATAATATATATTTATTATTATTTATTTTATATAAAATAGAGGAGTAATTTGAAAATTTGATATTAATTCCAATTCTGAACTTTTATAATTCAAACAACTTCCACAGGAATCAGATTCCAATTTTTTGCTGAACGAAACACAAGAAATGAATAATCATTCTAATTTCGATTCCACCTCATTCCGATTCATATTTCAAAGCTCAAATCAAATAGACTCTAAGAGTACATGATCAGTGCCTAAACTAAAGATATTTACATAATGTATCTTGTTGCTATTCGATCAATCACTTTTCATAGTCCATAGTATTTAGACTCTATTAGCAATTGACTAGTTGGCTTGGTATCAATGATGTAGGGAGAGATTGAAGGAATTGGATTCAGTTGACTTGCCGTGAAGGGTGGATTATGCCGTTCTTATTGGTTTTGTACTTAATTTACTTCCCGTCAAAGGAAAAAACAAAGGAAACAAAGAAAAGTCACATTTCATTGTCAAGATATTTATAACTTTTAGCAACTACTTGTTGACTAGACGCCAATGTGGAATATGGGGGTTCTTGTTAGTTTTTTCCATTAAAATATTAGTAGTTCAGAGAAAAAGAATCTAAGCCCTTGTCTAGTCTGACTATTCACTTTAAGCCACCGATGCCATTATATTATGTAACATTAAGAACTTGAAAGCATGAAGGCAAGTATTCTTTGCTCTTGTATGTTATCTATATAAATTCCTAGCACTCCAATGCCGAGGCTACCAGGCAACAACGTGATGAAGCTAAAATTATCTACCAAGCTACTCCTCCTTTTCTCCCTATTGGCATCGTCACTTAACTACAGTGAATCCAATCAGGCTGAGAACCTTCGAAGGCTGATCAAATCCAAAAGATCAGGAAATGCATTTCAGGCAATAAATTCTCAGGAGGAACGGCATATCAAAGAAGTGTACAGCCCTGTGTACATTGGGCCTCAGGATGGTTTAAAGGAACTCGACAAGATTACTGCATTGCCTGGTCAACCAAATGGTATAAACTTTAACCAGTACTCGGGCTATGTGACTGTTGATCCTCAAGCTGGAAGAGCTCTCTTCTACTATTTTGTTGAGTCACCCCAAAACTCTTCGACCAATCCTTTGGTTTTGTGGCTCAATGGAGGTAACTATTACATAGTAAAACACACTATCCTTTTGTATAATTCTCCTAGTTGAATTAGCTCAAGTATAAATATATGTTTGCAGGGCCAGGATGTTCCTCATTTGGGTATGGAGCTATGACTGAATTAGGACCCTTCAGAGTAAAGAGTGATGGCAAAACACTTTACCAAAATAATTATGCTTGGAACAATGGTGAGTGAGCAAATGAATCTGTCAATATTCCTTTAAAACTTCTAACTTCAACTATATTTTCTTCAAGGCATCAACACTCTGAATATGCCATATAATACTTACAATAGTTTCAAACAATGGCAGTGGCAAACGTAATTTTCTTGGAATCTCCAGCTGGGGTTGGCTTTTCATATTCAAATTCATCTTCTGATTATGAACACGCTGGTGATAACACTACTGCAGCCGATGCCTATACCTTTCTTGCCAACTGGCTAGAGAGATTCCCGGAGTATAAAACTCGGGATTTCTTCATAGCTGGTGAGAGCTATGCTGGTCACTACGTGCCTCAGCTTGCAAACATAGTTCTGTACCACAACAAAAACAAAAATCAAACCGTTATCAATCTCAAAGGAATTACGGTATATATGTTTATTCCAATTAATTAAAATCTCAAAGGGATATCTGCTTGGTATTAATTAACTTGTTGAATTTCCAAAATTAATTATTTCAGGTAGGTAATGGAGTTCTTAACGATGTTACAGATACAACGGGGTCTATTGATTATTTATGGACTCATGCTCTAATATCAGATGAAACGTACAAAGGCCTTAACAGGTATTGTGACTTTGTCCATGGAAATTTTTCGGAACAATGCGAACACTTCCTAGAAATGGCAGGAAATGAGATCGGAGACATAGATGGGTATAACATTTATGCCCCACTTTGCCAGGACATTCATAGAGCCAATGGTCATCAAAAGAATGGATCACGTGGTTCTGTAAGTGGTCAATGATCTTTTTCTTTTAGATAACATGCATGTTTCTTTACCAATGAGCTAGGTATCTTCCGTGTCATTCACGTGTGTGCACATGGAGGGCCCCGTTAGTGAAAGACACATTTGTGGAGATAATGCTACACATATTCTCTCTTAGATAATATTGGTGATGGTTACCCATATGGAAGAAATTAATTCTCCAAAAAAAAAAGAAATTATGAATTATAAGTTCAATTTTCTCACTAGTCGTCCATGGCAAGAAGACGGAAGACATTTTTTTAACATTATAGATGCTTCCCAATTTAGTTTTCTATCTTAAGTTTTAATTTATATCTAAAGAAGCATATGTAATTTTAATTTAAGAAATCATATCATTTATCACATTAATTCTACATCCACATGACAATTATAAATCGAGAGATCAGATCTTTTTTAGATAAATGAGTTAGATATTATTGTTATATTTAAGATACTTTTAACGTATAAATTTCAAACTAAGACTTTTATTATTCACTAATGACAGCATATACTTTGAAAATTAGTTCCAAAAGAGTTAATTCTTGCTACAAATTCATGATTAGTAACTGAGCATCTCTCCTAACAAATCTCTATTGTCGCCAAGCAGGTGAAGGACTTTGATCCTTGTTCAGACTACTATGTCAATTCTTATCTGAATATTCCAGAGGTTCAAATTTCTCTTCATGCAAATCAGACAAAGTGGCAAGCATGCAGGTACTGAGGATCTTAATGTTATGGTAGAGTTTATCTGATCAGTAATGTCACTAAGCATATACATCTTCTCGCTTGATAATGCCTGATGCAGAGGTCTAAGGTGGAATGATAGCCCCTCTACTGTCCTTCCCATCCTGAAGAATATCATAGCTAGCCACGTAAGAGTGTGGATATACAGGCAAGTGCAATTTAAGATTTATCACAAATATTTTGAGACATATATCCATATATAAATCATCAAAAATTTCAGTTAAAAGATGTCAATTCTGTATATATAATTTAATTAGGTGATACTAAAATTTTGGACGTACATATTGAGATTTGATAAATTCTATTAAGAGTAGTAGTATCATACACATTCAATCGATTTATATACATAACATAACTCATACCAATGAAATGTGACGCAACAAAATTAGATGAATAAAAAGAAGATAAAATAAAATTAAAGAAATCATTTACCCAAGAATTTTTAACCTAATAATTCAACATTAATGTTAACTATATTGTAATGTAATTACCTTTGCAGTGGCGATATAGATGCAGTAGTACCAGTTACATCAACTAGGTACTCACTATCAACCCTAAAACTCCCCGTCCACACTGCTTGGTATCCATGGTACACGAATGAAGAGGTAACCAAAAAGCATCTATATTACTTTATTTTTATGCTTTGTTTTGCCTTTTTACATCAAAAAAATGGATTGAAATCCACAATTTATTCTCCTCGTGAGCTACTGTTAGAAACAAATTAATGTTTTGTATAGGATATATGTCTGATAATTAGGTTATTAAATTGTACTATATCTTGAACCTTATTTAACATTTAGTTTAGAGACTTTTAATTTAAGTCATCATGTAATTATTTAATATGATCAATTGCCTTTTTTTTTTTTTTTTTAAACATAGTTATGAATAATTTTGCTAGAGTATATGATAAAATTACGATGACAACAGGTGGGAGGTTATGTGGTGGCGTACGAAGGATTGACATTTGTTACAATAAGAGGGGCAGGACATACAGTCCCAAGCTACCAGCCAGAGCGCGCACTCACTATGATTTCATCATTCCTTAACGGAGTTCTCCCTCCTTCAAAATGATCTGATCAGCTTCAAAGAGAGAAAGTTATTGAACTAATTTCAATTGAAAGCCAAGTCATTGCAGTTTTCTTTCTGGAATGAGATATCACACCTCATATTTATATATCATTGTCTCCCATCTTACTAGAGTATAATAAAATTGTCTAGAAGCTCCAAAAAAAATTAATTGGCTACTCATTTTAGAAAAAAAAACGATCGATCAAATATGAAATAGATTATTTAAATGATTTAGCTATTTGCTCTGGGCCAACAGCCAGCTTGCATACGGCAGGCTGATGTGCGCTGGGGTTAAATGCACTGCAGCTGCTGCTCTCAGGAAGTAGCCTGCAGCGCGCACGGCCAAGGCCTAGCACACTACAAAAGCAAATGACATCATGACAATTATGATAACGATGCATAAGATGGTTTAAACAAGTAAAACAGAAAATTCATAGTTTTAGGTCTTCGTATATACGAATCCAAAATGTTTTTTAATAAGATTATCATTACGTTGACCTCCAGTGTTCAAAGGTTACACTCAAGCATCTTGGACCGAAGGTATATCAAACAAGATATTCCAACTACACGATGAATTAGTTAAATTATTTTGATGATTACTGTATATTAGGGATATATATATATATATATATATATCTTTCATTTTTCTAATATTTCAATTAAGACCAAATATTCCAACTGCATCTATATGCTTAGGATCTGTTTTTGTGCTTTCTTCAATAAGAGCGTCTGGAAGAATGTTATATTAGAACTTATGAATATAAATATTTATCAAAAAGTTGTTGAATATTTGTAATTGTAAATTAATGAAAAGGGTTCAATTGGTTATGCTGAAAAGATGAATTGAAATTAATTTTTCAAAGTAATAGAAGGGTATAATTAGTGCTGAAGGATATGTTCCAAGTTTTAAGCTTCTTAGGTTAATTAGTTCTTAAACACATGAAAGATCTTTATTCATATCCCATGAGATACTAAATTCCAATAATAATAATAATAATAATAATGATAACAACAGGCAGATAAATCTTAAGAGATCTTTTAAAATTAATTATTTATTAAATAAATAAATTTTTCTTTTTTTCCCTAGATATATAAGCCCAATTACCACCTAAACAAAATAAGCACTTTCCAAAATCATAAACTAGTTTGGAAGCTAACATTTTGTTATCAGACTCTATGTATGAATGAAAAGATACGCACAACAAAAATTTTAAAACAAAAACACTTAACAGACAAAGACGGCCAAATTGAAATTTTTTTAGAAATTAATTAAATGTAATCATGTATCTATTATCATCAAGCGTCTTGCTAATCTTCCAAATCACAAGAAGTCAATTACTACCTTAGTAATTTTGTCCTCCCTTCTTTAACCATATATGTGTATGTATACAAGTATTGACACAATTTGTCAAGCAAAACAACAAGATGAGCAATCTAGCACTCTTTGCATGGCTACTCACCTCTCTCCCCCTCTCACCACTACTTCACTTTCGTGAAGCCAATCAGGTTGATAGCCTTTACAAATTGATCAAGTCCAGGAGGTCACGATCAAACCAACCTCTTGCCCAGCCCTGGGCAGAACTGCATGCCACAAAAGAGTATTCTCCCTCATTCATTGCGCCTCAGGATGGTCTAATGCAAGCTGATAAGATTTATGCTTTGCCCTGCAAACCTGATGGTGTAGATTTTGACCAATATGCAGGCTATGTTACTGTTGATCCTTAGGCTGGAAGAGCACTAATATTTCGTGGAGTCCCCACACAACTCTTCAAGCAATCCTTTGGTATTGTGGCTCAATGGAGGTACTTTGTTTTATTAGGCATGTATGTTTTTTTCTCTACTAGTAACTAAATATTTACAGCCATTTAATTCATTGATACACTATATATTTTTCATTAAACAAAGACCAAATAGACTTTCAAAAGAAAATTACATTTGAGAGACATTTCTCATCTCAGCATCAATATTGTCATTATCGTCATCACATCATTACCTAGAGTTTTTGAAGTAATACTAGTAATATATATAGATAAATGACTATTATCAAAATGTTGTGCAATTAATCGGAATCAAAAGAGAAAAGGAGAAGAACACACACGAATTAAAGGAGTTCGGCTATGAGCGTACGTCCACTGTGACTGCGAAGTAATCTACTGTATGAAATTAGGATTACATCAATAAGTGTAAATAATATAGCATAGTTCCTAAACTACCCTTACAATATTGTACAATACCTTCCACAGATGTCATAATTGTTTCATATGAGCCAACTTCCACAGATTTATGACATATGAGTCATACCATCAATAATCAAGATGGACTCGTCCAAGACTCTAAATGTGTACTAAACACTTTACATTCCTTTCAACAAATAGTAAAGAGAAAGAGTAAAGTTATATCCAAATGTGTTTACCTTTCACCAGGACCAGGATGTTCTTCGTTGGGGTATGGTGCTATGTCCGAGCTAGGACCCTTCAGAGTTAATACGGATGGCAAAACACTCTTCAGGAACAATTATGCATGGAATAAAGGTGAAAAAACACTAATCTCTATTTGAAACATATTAATATTTCTCCTGTAGTCATTTTCTAATCACAATTTAAGAAATTTGATCTTCACCTACTCTATATTCTAGAAAGTAACATATCAATTAAAAAGAAAAGCTATATTTCCTACGTTTCTGTCCCAAATTTGGACCTATTAATTGCTAATTATTAATTTATAATTGTCATTTAGATGTTGAATTAAAATCTATATTTACATATTTTTAATATTATTATACAGTGGCAAACGTGATTTTCTTGGAATCTCCGATTGGAGTAGGGTTTTCGTATTCAAATACTTCGTCGGATTACGACCGAACCAGTGATAAGAGTACTTCAGAGGATGCTTATATTTTTCTTGTAAAATGGCTTGAAAGGTTTCCACAATACAAAACCAGAGATTTCTACATAAATGGGGAGAGCTACGCTGGCCATTATGTTCCTCAGCTTGCATACACCAAAACACAAACCAGACTAACATTAACCTCAAAGGCATTGCAGTATGTATAGGAATTAATATCTTCTTTCTTTTTCATTTAATTTAGATGGAATCCTTTTGATAAAATTCTTTGTTGTTGACAAGAGATGCCATAATTTTTTTCTTAGGAAAAAATATTATTGAAATTCCTAATACATTTATTAATAAATATATAAATTAAAATTATAAAATAAATTTCCTTCCTTTTTCTTGAAATATATATATATATATAAGTCTTGATCACCTACTTTTATATATATATATATATAAGTCTTGATCACCTACTTTTATATATATATATATATAAAAGTCTTGATCACCTACTTATCAGGAATGAGGTAAGGGTACATGAAATTACCCTTAATTATATAAAATGTGTTTCGAGAAGTAAATATATTTTTTAAAAAAATCGTTTTGAAGCACGAACCAATATACCAATAATGCAGCCTTTTTTTTTATTAAACTATGATTCATTTAGTTTTTCATATATTGATATATATATATATATATATATATATATATATATATATATATATATATTTCAGATAGGAAATGCATGGATTGATGATGCCACAAATTTAGAGGGATTAGTAGATTACTTATGGACTCATGCATTAAGCTCAGACGAACCAACAAGGGAATCCACACACACTGCAACTTTGTGAATATATATATATATATTTCAAATAGGAAATACATGGATTGATGATGCCACAAATTCAGAGGGATTAGTAGATTACTTATGGACTCATGCATTAAGCTTGGACGAAACCAACAAGGGAATCCACACACACTGCAACTTTGTGAATGACACTTCTTCCCTATGTGATACCTTCTTCGACAAAGCCTTAGAGGAGATACGAAAAATCAATTTTTATCACATCTATGCTCCAATCTGCATCGAGCCTAAACTTAAAAATGGCTCGATTGGCTCGGTAAGTCCTATACTACAATTTCTTAATTATAAACATTTATATGTGTATGAGAGTTGCTTGCAAGAGAATCATATAGACTAAACTAAACTGAGAACAAAATCTTGTTAGCCGTTTACAACGGGAACATATTCACTGGACTCGACTCGTATGGAATCCTAGTGTTAGTTTACCTAAAGTGTCTCTAGAAGGTCTATTCAGGGTAGGTGTAAGTAATCCTTTAACCTAAGACTTACACGGCCATTTCATATGGCAATCAGTATGCTTTGACACTTGGCATATGGAATCCTAACGGGTTTCAAATCTACTTGTGGTTAGATATGCCGAGAATCATTTAGCAGTAGGTGTAATGTCAAGATAGAACATATCACTCTGGGTCAAAAGATATGATATCACATAGGATACGACGACAGTTGCTCTAAGGCTTACAACCATCAGGATAATATAATTAGGTCATGATTTCCTCGATTAAAGAGAATTATTGTTTAGGGGATCTGAAATGTACGTTATTATTGAGGTAGACATACAACCAGCCGTAGGCCTCGTACGTGACATCCAACATAGGATTTAATTACTTGAAACTACGTTTGAAGGTTAATATACCTTATGAATATTTTTGAAGAATTTGGTAGACACGGTGCTTTGCTAAAAGCCAACTTTGTCTTGAGAATCGATAAAGTGTGGTAAGCTTCACGCGCGTATGTGTATGGTCCGATAAACCCGATTTATGCCAACATATTCGAAAACCTAATGGGTCAATCAGCAAAGACTCACCGATGAAGAATTGACATGAGAGAATAAAATGAAATTAATCTATGATTAATTTGGAATTAATCAAGTGATTAAATTTTGTAGAGAAAATTGGATTTATCTATAAAATTGTTTATGGGCTATTAAACATATTTGATGTGTCAAAATATTTGTCAAATGGTTTATGGACTTAGATGTTTGTGGGGTTTAAAAGGCCAAATAGTGTTAATTTTGGAAGTTAAACTATATGGGCTTAATAGTGTAATATGGCTAGGCCTAATTGCATATAGTTTCATATAAATTCGATTTAATTGAATAAAAGCCCTAAGCCCATTTGTATATATGTGTAGGACATGCTTGGTATGAGAAAGATTTTAATGGCATATTTGGCATTTGCCAAGTTAATTAGATTAACGTAAACTACCTAACACATTATCTAATGCCAAGTGTTACATGAAAAAAAAATATTCATCATCCTCTCTCTTTCAATTTCGTGATTTGCTCTCTCTTCCTCTCGAAATTTTATTTTCAAAATTTCTCAAGACTACTAGCATATTAGGGTCAATTCAAAGGTGAAGAGGTGTTCCAAGCCATTAGAGTAAAAACATATCAAAAGTTTGGCAAAGATTGGTGGAGTTTTGGGTGATTTCTTGAAGAAAATTTACCCATTTCAAAGCTTGAAGTTTTGTAAGTTTTTCTTCCACTTTTACACTTTATTTAAACTTAATTGCATGATCTTGGTTGAATTTTACAATGATATCAGAGCCATATGCATTTAGGGTTAATAAAAGTGTTGAAAATTTTGGTATTTTGCGATGCATTGACTTGGTTGATGTTTGTGTGCAAATTGGAGGCCTGATTGGTGTTGAATTGATGTTGTGAATGTTCAATTGGATTGAATGAACATGATTCATACAATGCCATGCCATACCCCGAATTCAAGCAAGCATACATTTGGGCATTTTCATGTATTATGTTCAATTGATGTAAATTAATGATTTGGGTAATGTTAGATGGATTAAATGATCATGAATTGATGTTCAATTGGATTGAATTTGCATGAACTAGTTTTGTCCATGCCATGACCGAAATATGTTTGTAAGCATGTTATATTGATTTTCATCCTAAATTGTGTTTTGAATGCAATTTATGACTAATTATGTGAATTATGCAATTTGTAATTGTTTAATTGTCAATTAGTATATTAATTACACTAATTAAGCTTAATTGTGAAATTTAGAATTTAATTAAGCTTAAATACGTAATTAGTATGTAATTAGTGGCTAATTACATGTAATTAAGACAAATTGGCTTAATTAACACTAAATGGACTAAATTGGGTCAAGTTAGGTCAAGGCCAACTGGGTTGGATCTAATTGGGCCTAAACCCTTTTCATAATGTGTTATGCAAGCCCATTGGGCCTAGATCTATGTGCATTAGGTGTATGTGAGCCTTGGATGGCATTTGAGCCTAGTTAAGTGAAATATGCTAATTTGGAATTAGCAAGCCCACCAAAGAATTGGATTTTGTGAAAATGGGCCAATTTGAAATTTTAAGCCCAAAACTATTTCAATGAAATTTGAAATCAGTAGTACATATTGTATGCTTATGGGCCATATGTATAGTAGACCCAAATATAATTTCAAAGTCTAAAATCCTTAATTAATTTTGTATATGGGCTTGTATAGTATAAAGCCAAAAATATGAATTAAAATGGACTTGTGCTAATGTATATGTATATACAAATGGGCATGATATTTTATAGAAAAAATTAGGCCTAAAATATGTTAAAAATCTAAAATTTTTTATTTTAAAATGGGTATTGATTAGCACTTAAAAGTGTATGTTTATTAAGAATTTAAATCATTGTTTTTACACTTTAAGTGCTATTAATGT
>JANKKB010029039.1:0-19064 GCA_026225775.1 Bursera palmeri | reverse complement strand
ACGAAGTGATGGTAATAACCGGACAGGCCCAGAAATCCCCATAGTGTAATAACATTCGTAGGAACAAGCCAATTAGTAACACTTTGGATTTGGCAGGATCAACCGCTAATCCCTGAGTTGAAATTACATGACCCAAATATTCTAAAGACTATTGCCCAAACACACACTCCTTTTGATTTGCAACTAATTCATTATGAAGTAATACCGTAATACTACCTCCAAATGCTCGACATGCTTGTCCACTTCTTAACTATAGACCATAATATCATCGAAAAAGACCAATACAAACTTATGCAGATAAGGCTTGAAAATGTCGTTCATGAGAGCTTGAAAAGTAGTCGGAACATTAGTGAGCCCAAAGGGCATCACTAGGAACTCATAATGGCCTTCATGAGTCCGAATAGGCGGTCTTCGGAATGTCATCTTCACAAACTCGAATTTGATGATAACCTGACTTTAAATCCAGTTTGGAGAAGTGAGTGGCGTCACCTAATTCATCAAAGAGTTCATCGATGCAGGGAATAGGAAATTTATCCGGGACAGTCACTTGATTTAATGCCCTGTAATCCACACATAACCTTCATCCGTCATCCTTCTTCTTAACCAGAAGTACAGGGCTTAAAAAGGGACTGATATTGGGTCTCACTACTCCAGCCACAATCATATCCTTAACCAGGCGTTCAATCTCATTTTTTTGATAATACGGGTAGCGATATAGGCGTAAATTAGGAGGCTTACGCCCTGGTTCTAGCCTAATAATGTGATCCATAGCGCGTGCAAGAGGCAGGGAAGGCAATGGTTCAAACACCTTGTTGTACCTCTGCAGTAAGAACTAAAGTTCTCGATTCATGTCTTGATTGTATGCTGTTTTAGCATGCAAGCTACTGAATTCAACCCAGAAAGCTTGATCAGCTGGTTGATAGCCTTTACATATACTCTTCAAGGATACTACCGAGAGATGGAGAGAAGGGTCACTCCACAGTTTCACACTTTTACCATTTAAGACAAACTTCATAGTGTTTCGTCCCAATTCGTGACTGTCTCTCCCAACACAGCTAACCAAATAACCCCCAAGATCACATCCGCACTTGACATTTTAAAAGGAAAGAAATTCTGTAAAATAGTAACTTCTTGCAACTGTAGACTTAAGTCTCGACATTCACCCATACTTTCCACTACTCCCCCATTACCTAATTGGACCATGAATGGTGTTGTAGGCGTTACCTGTAAACTCAGTTCCTCCACCAGCTCCTGACAAATAAAGTTATGAGATGCCCCGCTGTCGATCATAACAACTACAGTACGACCATTGATTTTACCTCTGACATTTATAGTTTGAGGACCATTCAATCCCATTAAGGAATAACTCTACCGAAGACTTGGGCGATGGTTCACTTTCTTCAGAATTTTTGAGAGCTTCCGAAACATGCGATACCAACGCTTCTTCCTCTAATCGGAGGTCATTTGGCTATTCATCGTCACAGAGAAGAATATGGAACTGCTTTTCACCACAACGATGACCAAAAGAGTACTTTCCATCACATTTAAAACAAATCCCACGCTCACGCTTACTTCGGATTTTGTCTTCAGTCATCCTTCGATAAGGATAATTGAAATCGCACCGGGTAAGAAATCTGTTGTCAGAATTCTGGTGAGAGGATGGCAGAAAGTTGGTCGATCTCGATTGAGGAAGAGAAAGGGAGCGTTGAGGTGGATGATGTTGAAGAGTGGGATGTGAGCTGGGACTGTCATCTTTGCGATTAGGGCTCCAAGGAAGCCCAGTTGGAGAATTAAAATTGGAAGTTGGGTTCTAGGTCGAGTATATTTTCTGCCCGTGTTCTTTTAATCCAACTTGAATAGACTTTTGAATAGTACCATCCCGATGAGACCTTTCGCCAACTAGCCAATATTTCTCTTTGATTCCTTGCGCTAATTCCATGAGGTCGAGAATCGATTCTATCTTCGTCAATTATAGCTCTGCCCGAATGAAAAGTTTCAACCCATTCATAAATACCGTCGATAGCACTTCTTTGTCGTCAACCTTCAGCATCAATGAAATCGAATCAAACTAGAGTCGAAATTCATCCACTGTTTTGGTCTGATGCAGTGACAACAGAGCCTCTAGCGGTCTATTAACTTGGAATCCTCCAAATCGCCAGACTAAAGCTTTCTTAAACTCCTCCCATGACACCATCGATGACCAATTTTCACGCCATTGATACCACCCTAGGGCGTTTCCCTCCATACACATAGCCACTACTGAAAGTTGCCAGCTTCATCGATGCCATTAATGTTAAAATATTTTTCAACACGAAATATCCAGCCGTAAGGGTCGTCGCCATAAAAAAGGGGTAAGTCAAGCTTTCGGTATACCCAATCGCTTCTACCACCGATGAAACGTGGACTTGCAGCTGGATTAGTTTGGAATGGCGATTCTTGGAGTATCTCTTCTTTCCTAGGTAAGTTAAAAGCAGAAGACTCACCGTCTTCCTTACCGTCAATTCTTTTCCTTAAAGATTTTTGAATATCCTTCAGACATGTAAACATCATACCCATATTATTGGTCAGTCTCTCAAATTTTTCTTCGACCTGGTGCTTAATGGAATCAACTTTCCCATCGACCCTGTGAATATCTGCAACAAACTGTGTCATTTCCTTTTTAATGTTTTCTATGCGAGAATTCATTCTTGTTGATACCATTCCCAGCCGTACTGCTCTGATACCAATTTGTTAGGATCTATAGAACTTAGCTTAGAAATAATAGGTAAAAACAGAGGAAGAACAAAGCTTAGAAAACGGTAKAAGATTATTTAGAAGAATTCCAGAAAACTGTATAACTTTCTAACTTCGAGGGCTAGTACCTCCCTATAACAACCACTTTTCTACAATGCTTTCATACCTCCCTTCAGTACTCCACCTTCTTTTAAAGCTAATCACTAACTAACTTCCAACTCACTAACTGCATTTTATTATATGTTTCCCAACTTACCCTCGCAACAAACTTAATTCCCCAATTTACCCACTCCTCTCTTCTTTCTATAATACTTAAGTAAAGGTGGGGATTCATCAGATTGTATGAATTGACTACTCATTTTTTATTCTGATAAGCTATGCAAACTATCAAAGTGCGATGATTAACTGTTTTGGTGCAAGGAATAAAGTTTGTTTATATAACATATAGCATGTTAAAGCAAAGTTTGAAATTCTGCGAGGTTATGTCATTTAGCAGGATCATAATTGGGAAGTTACCACTACAAGCAGGAAAATAAATCATGAAGGACCATCATTGGCACAAGCATCATCATAAAACTAAAGGGCATGCATGTTGCCATTATAAATGATGCGCTTATTCTTTTGATACCAGGTTCCCAAAACAGTTTTTGTGTTTCCTCGGTGCAATGCAACACAGATATACCCTTGTTCAGTGTTTTAGAGATTCACGTGTTTCCCATCTACAACATAGGAGGCTACTTTGAAATGGTATGTCATTGATGCAAAATCATCAAAGCCTGCAGGGTTCTAGTAACATAGCTGCAACCCTTCAGGAACCGTGCCTGTTCTCTGAAACATTGAGGAATCAAAATAGTTCTGAAATAATTCCATCACAGCCGTGTAAGCATTGCGCCCGATAGTGTTTTGATCAATTTGAGAGATTATAGCTCCTGAGCCTATGATGTAATCACCCTTACCATCTTTCCTAACTTTAAAGAAATCCGGAGGAAATCCTAATCGACGAGAGCCAACACTTATATCTATCAAGTTCAGGAAATAGAATAGAATCCAGGTGGGGTTACAAAGTTTGTTGTTTGTGCAGTTCCTGAAGGGTGAGGAATGTGATTTCCAAACTTGAGATAACTAGGGGCCATCAATGCATCTGTGAAAGGGACCAAACAGAATGAGAATCTCTTGTCCATTTCATTAGACAATTTTGAAACTATTGAATCTAGAGAGAAGCTCAATCCCATGATTCCGGAAATGACACCCGTTTATGCAAATTGCATATTCTGGTTGCCATTCGAGCAGCCGAAGATTATGCCATCAATAATTCTGGTATTAGCACTATCAATGGAAAATTCGAGTGATTCAATGGAAGCAACACCTTTTGTAGTGCCTCCACCACCATAACCAACATCGTAGACACATTGCTGATCTACACATTTGTAGAGGCTATTATCGCCTTGGCAAAAA
Organism: Bursera palmeri; assembly: GCA_026225775.1. Taxonomy (NCBI): domain Eukaryota; kingdom Viridiplantae; phylum Streptophyta; class Magnoliopsida; order Sapindales; family Burseraceae; genus Bursera; species Bursera palmeri. Next base: position 14,876 of record JANKKB010029039.1, on the reverse strand, counting down.
GAGTGATCGTAAGGAAGCTTGCGGTAAGTAGATGATGTAAGAGAATTGAAAAGTGGAAATTGTTGCTTGTAACAATTTTTGCAAAATACCAAAAATTTTGGGAGAAATTCAAATTCTAGAATACGGACCGATCGATCTACTCAGTCTGTTTATAGACTGCTCGGACTATTTTTTTAAGCCGGACAGTCTGGTGTGGTCTAAGGGTCTCGACCAGTTCGGCCATAATTAAACCACTCGGTCCTGTCAACTGAACCGATCGGTCCATTTGTGGACCGCTTGGTCTTGATCGTTCCAATACTGGTCCAGCGATCTGGACCGGTAAGTCCAGATGCGAACCACTTGGTCCTGATTGGTCCACCAGCCTGCAACTATATCATTTCGAATTTCTTCTCTGATCTTGCAACTTCTAACTTTTATTTTCTTATAAAATGAACCCTATAATACAACTCTTTCCTAGGATCTTGTATTTTTCACAATGAATCTAAGTTTAGAGAGATGAAAGATTGACTTATCTTTACAACTTTTGCAATTTTTGCTACTTTTATCATATCCTTCATGAATCTTGATAATGAGAGCAAATGAGAGTGAATGAGAGTGAAGTAAATATAATGAGAATGAGTTTTTTTGTTGTGTTGGATTGAGAGGTTGAGAGTGAACAAGATGGAGAAGAAGAAGAAGAAGAAGAGGTTCTGTATATAATATGATGGGAGAGCATTTTGGTCTATTTATCCATGTTTGGATATGGGCTTGCAAGAAATTAGGAGGTTTGGATATTTTTAACAAACCCCCTAATTTTGGATATTTTTTGGTATAATTTCCCTAAAATAAAAAGAATTGAAAAACTGTATTCTCTTCTCCTTCTTTACTCGCTGTAAAATCAAAAGAAAATAAAAATAGTATTAGCCTGAAAAGAAAAGATAGCAAAATCGTTACCATGATCGCTTTCCATGGTGAATGTGGTGACAACCTATCAATGTCACAAACTTTTTTTTTCCCTCTTGTGAACATTTATATGAAATTTAACTACTTTTTCTTAAAATTTGACAACCCTTTTGGGAGATAGGTTCATATCTCTAAATTGTTTTTTGGATATCTCATTTCTTTTGTTGTTAGTTGAACTTTGTTATTTTAGTTTAAATTTGAAGACCCATTTTGGTGTTTATGTTGGATCTCTTTATTTAGACTAGGGGATCCAGAGTTTATGGGTTATGTAGAATTTAGCTTATGATCTTTTAGATTTTGTAATACTTTTGGAAATTGTATGGGTTTGGTTGATTTTGATGAATTCAATGGAAAAGAATTGTGAGAACTTATGAGTCTGATGGGGTCCATTGCTTCTTAGGAGAGAGAAGATTGAAATTTTTTTTGTATCAAAATTGATTTGGACTGTTTGCTTTAGGGATTTTGAATGTGAATAGTATTTATTTTTATATGAATTATCTTCTTGTGTTTTTTTTTTTTTTAGATTAAACCTCTAACAACTCATGACAGTCTATGACGACATGATATTATCATATCATATTTAAATTATCATATGTCCTTAGAGCATAAGTTAAAAACAATCTTATAATAAATACTTAATCAACATAAAGTTTTTTTTTTTTAAACAGTAGTAGTCATCTCCCAACATATTATGGGCATTTTAGGTCGGAAAGTATGATGACAGTGCAAATTGAAACTTAAAACCTAACAATGAAAGGCATTGGCATAAGGGTTTTGTTCATTTTAACCGGCTGATCTGTCCTATCTGCATCTGGTTGTTTGTTTGGTGCCACCTAAACAAGCTTTGTTTGCGTAGTAGGTTGACAAAAGTATGACAGGCATCTGCACTATTGTCTTGTATCTGTCTACAAGACTACAACTGTCAATATAATCTCAAGTTGCCTGGGCAATTACAACTGCCTGCTCTGCTCGGCTATGCTCTCAATAGGAAAACTTTTGCTACCATGCCGGCTGCCACTCAAATTTGAATCATGTGCTGTAACCAACTTTATGATTGAGGAATGGTTCATTTCAAACCTTTGATTTGATTAATTATAGAATTTTTAATAACCCTTCAAGTGGAGAATAAGAAGATGGAATATGCTTTGGTTTCATGCCAAATATTAGCCATCATCGAACATTGGACTTTGAAAATCAACCCTTTTTTTTTTTTGTCTCATGGTCTTCGTTGGCTGGAGACCACTTGGCTTGGCGGCCGACAATGCTTAATTATACCTCATATTGATATGATTTATTTAAGGTCGATTAGGATGTATAAAAGCTTTGCATGTTCAATGACGACTGAATTACACCTAACTATCACATTATTATTTTTAATTTAGGGTTTGATAATCATCATTAATATATTAATCTTTCAGATTCCTTCCTCCAATTTGCGCATGCTTAATTAAAAATTAAAGTAATGACTCTTCTTTTTGTTTTTCATAAACTTAATTACAAATATTAACAAAAACTTGAAAAAACACATAAGTGGAGATTTATATATAAAAAAAAAACTATTTATAATAATTGAATTGACAATGCATACTTTTTCTTTGGCACGTTTATTCAAAAAAGAATTCAATTATGCTGGACAATCATCCGGTATAATTTTCAAAAAAAAAAAATTTATAATTGAGAAAGATTCGGTAGGAAAAACTAGTTGTACCTACCAACAAAAACAACATTCTAAACATTACAAAGGCACATTAAACATATTAAAAAGATGAATATATCATTAAGGGACGTTAAATAATGTATATTTATATTATTTTAATTATTAATTTATTTTTAAAATTATATTTTTATTATAAAATTTATTAAACATAATAAAATAATTAATTTATATGTTTTTGAGTTCTTAATATATATAATTAGAGCATATTTTAAGATTATTTTATAACTAATAATTATTAACTTTTTTTAAGTAATTATAAAAGTTTAGAATGATAATACCAGTATAAAATCTGTATCTTAACTGATATGATATCACGAGTGATAAAATAAATTTATAAAAATTAAAATAATAAATATTAATAAATTTATTTTACTACGTAACTTTGTATTAATGACGATGAATGTATAATAAAAATAAAAGTATAATTTTAAATAAAACAAAAATGCATTAGAAACCGAAGCAAAAACCAACTTGGTCTATCAATAAGAGACTGCTTGCATCAAGGGGTGAGGCCTTGATCTTCTGCTGGAGACTCTTACCAAGCTGTTGAAAACTTGGAAAGTTGAAAATCGGTAGTTGTTGGAACTTGACTACTGTGGTGTGGGTGGGCCACAAAAGCCTGACATGGCAACATGTGTCTGGTACTGGTAGTTGAAGCTTCGGAAGTGGCTTTTGCGGCAACACAACACCACACCTCACCAGAACCAAACTCAAACTCTTTGGAAGCCAACCTTCTTTCTTTCTCTCTCTCTTTCTCTCTCTCTCAAGGAAAGTTGATACAAATAATACTTTAATGCAAAATAAGATAGATGATCACATGACATGATTGTGAGTTTTGGACTGAGATTTCAGAGCTAAAAAGAAAAAAATCTTTTTTGGTAGTAAATTTCAAAGCCAAAACAATCTCCTCTTGATAACCATTGGTGATCAACTTGTTTGTGTTTTAGTTTCCAAACTAGTTAAAACACTTGTTTTTCTGTTTTCAGTTTCGTTATAATCTAAGAAACACTATTATTCTTAAAAGTTCTCTTCTTTTACGCAACTTTTCGTTTCGTGAGTTACAAGATGATTTCGTCGATCAGGAGTTCTGTAACAGTGGCTTCCGTCAATGGGTCGGATTCGTTTTCTGGGAAGAGATTACTGCCGCAAACACGGCGATCTCTGTGTTTGCCGTCTCTGCCACCCAAGAATAACCCACTTTCCGTTGCAAAGCCTCTTCATATCTCTTCAGTCTCTGGCTTTGGCTTTCAGCCTCAGAAGTGTTTGACCAAGTGCAAGGCGTACGAGGCGGACCAATCGCAGCCTATTGAAGCGAAAGATGGGAAAGCGGAGGCGGCGAAGAGAGTCAAGATCGGTATTTACTTTGCCACCTGGTGGGCTTTGAATGTGGTCTTTAATATTTACAACAAGAAGGTGTTGAATGCGTATCCCTATCCCTGGTTGACGTCCACTCTGTCTCTCGCTTGTGGATCCTTGATGATGTTGATCTCTTGGGCAACTAGGATTGCCGAGGCTCCCAAGACGGATTTGGAATTCTGGAAGACTTTGTTTCCTGTAAGTGCGGTGCTGGCTCATGTGGGTTTTTTGTTTGGTTGGTGAGAAAAGTCAGGAAAATGATGTTTCTTTTGTTTTGTCTAGTCTCTGTGGGTTTGTTGAAGATAATTACGGTTTGTTTGTTTGGTTGCTGAGAAAGTGAAGGAAACAGTGAAATACTATTTTTTATTGTTATTTTATGTTGTTTTGCCTTTCCTTCACGGGGAAAAAAGAAAAATCCAAATTTTTTAAACTAGGTTTACCTGAGTAGTAATATTCGAGTAGATTTTTTATTTATTTATTTATAGGATTTGATTTAGCTTTGAGTTGTGATCTTAGTGGTTAAAATTTTTTCATGTAAACAGGTTGCTGTGGCACATACAATTGGGCATGTAGCTGCAACGGTGAGTATGTCTAAGGTTGCAGTCTCATTCACCCACATCATCAAAAGTGGAGAGCCTGCTTTCAGTGTCTTGGTTTCAAGGTTTCTTTTGGGTGAGACCTTCCCAGTTCCGGTGTATCTCTCCCTTCTTCCTATCATCGGTGGTTGTGCTCTTGCTGCTGTCACTGAGCTAAACTTCAACATGACTGGTAATCAAAAGATTTTCCATTTATCATCTCTGTTATCTGGTCAACAACTGAAAAATTAGATTATTGATCTGGGAGTTTTATCATTTGGACTGAGGAAGTATAAAGAATAACATTCATACATATTTAGTTTACTTCTTTTTTTCTCAGTTTAAGCAACTGTCAAAGTCAAATTTAGTCTGGGTGAAGTTGTCAAGTGAGAATTTTTATTCTTTTGATCATTCTAGGCAATTCTGAATATTTTTTTCTTGGTTGAGTCACAAGGAGGGGGTGTGGGGCGGGGGCCACCGCGTTTTCTAGTGAATAATATCTGAAATTGGAGAAGTTTATTTGGGGCTTCAACCAATTTTTTTTTTTTTTCTGTGTTTTACGGGTTGTTTCTAGAGTGCTAAACATGGTTGTTGGGTGTCTATTTCAGGTTTTATGGGGGCCATGATATCAAACTTGGCATTTGTTTTCCGGAATATCTTTTCAAAGAGAGGCATGAAGGGGAAATCAGTTAGCGGGATGAACTACTATGCTTGTCTCTCTATGTTGTCTCTTCTAATTCTCACACCTTTTGCAATAGCTGTGGAGGGACCACAGATGTGGGCAGCAGGATGGCAAACAGCCATCTCTCAAGTCGGACCACAATTCATATGGTAACTGTCAACTATGAACTCTGACTTCCTCGTATTGTTTGTTTGCACTGAATTTGTTTGTATGTAATAAAATATGCCATGGTAAGATTGTTGAATGCACAAGGTAAATTAAAAGTTTACTAATATTTGTTTGATGAGGATCAAATAACTTAAATCCGATGATATTCTATGGAAACTGATATGAAGATCTTCAAATTATTTGAGTTTCACTATATCTAGTTAATCTGGACTCTATAACTTGAATCCTATTTTTTGAGTTTTCTCCAAGTTCCATTAGGAGAAGTCCTTTTGACCATTTGATAGAATTGCACATGATATACTCCTTGATTTGCTTACCTATTTGGGTCTGTCTTGGTTGAATTATTTACTCATCCAAAATGGTGTGAATTTGGACAGTGTGAGGAAAGAGCATTTTTAGCTTGCAGCTACTAATTTTTGTTTTCAGTGTAGGCTTATAAATGTATGCATCGTAAAAATATCCTGGATTTAAAATCTAATGTTATGGTTAGCATCATGCTGCTAATTGTACATAAGATTTTATGGGTATCTAGTCTCGTATCTGCTTAATTCACAGTTCTTGCTGTTTACCAACAATGCATCCAAATAGTTGACTAAAAATTGCTACGTAAATTCTTGTGCTTCTCTTGAATTTAGTATCTACTTTGTAATTGTGACTGAAGGTTCTGGTTGTTCTTTATGTTTGCTGAAACTTTTCTCTTCTCTTCAGGGGAATTTTTTGTGTGTAATCTCAAAAGTCTCTCATTTCCTTTTCTTTTAGCTTTGCATCATTAAATGAGTGCACTCCTACCCATATTTATTTTTGTTTTTAACTATAATGATGCTGTTATCTTGTTTTCTTGTCCATGACTAATGAAATATTTGTGTGGTATCTTGCATGATAGGTGGGTGGCTGCTCAAAGTGTGTTCTATCATCTTTACAATCAGGTGTCTTACATGTCCTTGGACGAGATCTCTCCCTTGACATTTAGCATTGGAAACACAATGAAACGTATATCTGTCATAGTCTCATCAATCATCATCTTCCACACACCTGTCCAACCTGTTAATGCCCTTGGAGCTGCAATCGCTATTCTTGGAACCTTCTTATATTCCCAGGTAACCACTCATGCTCTTTATGGATCGAGTATGATTGCTTATAACTCTTGATGGCTGTTGTATGTATAGAAAGACCGGTATGCCCTTATGACTGTTTCTGGGTTTAAAGTAGCCGACTAAGACAATAGAAGCTGACAATTTCGTTTGTTTGCATTCTTATTCACGTCACTTTTTTCAATGTCAAAAATGCCAACAGAGACTTAAAAGCTTTTTGTCCACATCTTGGAGCATACTTCAGTGAGGATAAAATGTTTTGCGGCCTCATCTTTTATATTAGGAGCTTTGCAACCTAAGTTGAATTATTATCACTTATGGAAAAATCCTTGAAGCAGTTGAGATAAAACACATGATAACAGACTGCAAAGAGAATTTATCCCAATTTCTTGTAGCAGTCAACCGCTAATGCACGGAAGTGTTGAATATCAGATGAAGGTTAAGTGAAATCATGCCTCAGATTTGAAGTAGTTCTTGATTCATTCCTGACAACTAGAAGAGAAGGGACAATTTATGGTATTGAAGTCAGTCTAGTAGGAGGATTTTACCCTTTGTTCTTGATATTTAGAACAGGTGCTAGCTACCTATCTCCAGCTCGATCTTTTTTTAGCAGTTAGTGATCTTGATCATTTAATTCAATTACTTAATCTACCTACCAAACTTTACCTCTTGTTTGTTTGAGTGGTTTAAGGTATAGAAGTCAGTATTCTAGGAGAGTTATGTCATTGAAGTTGACATTTAGGTTGGTGTTAGGTGATTTGATTTTTTGTTTAGCGCATCTGGATCGCTTTCTACCAAACTTATGCATCTTACATGAACTTGGTTTGTTCATTCCTCATTGAAGATTGCAAAAGATATCATTGATCCCAAGTACAGTAACAGTACAATTTAAGAATTAAGAATATGCTTGGCTCTCTCCATATTCATGTGTGCATTTAAACAATTTGGACCATGTGAAGAAAAACCTTTTGCTGTATTCTAATACCATGTTCTCATTTCCCCAGGCAAAGCAGTAAGAAAGCTGGGATTGGGGGATCTATAGTCATCAAGCAACGATGATGAGAGAGAAATCCAAAGTCAGGACGTATTTGGCGCGATAGGAGTAGAATGTTGCTGTCTTCCGGGATCAATGTTCGCTGGATTTTGGTCAGATGACCAGCATTGTGTCTTGCTGTAGATAATAAGAATAAGAATTAACAATAAGAAATGATTATAAACATTATACAGGCGATTAGGCAGGCTTTTTTTGGTCTTTTTTTTTTTCTTTTTTTAGTTCATACTATGATGAGGATGAGGGGTCAAATGTCCAATAAACAAGGTTAATGTCTAAAGCCTTGTCTTGTTTGAAGACACACGAGTGAGAGCAATGCGGACTATGTGATTTCTTTGCATTTCCTGTTCAGATTATTGTTTTATTCTAGGGAGGTAGACAGTGTGCTTTTTCTATGGCATACCTACAAAAATTATTGGAAAAGCTGAAAGCAAGTTGACAAATCGATTCGATGGTAAATGACTCATTGTGAAGGCCCCGTGGAAATTGCCTCTTCGTGCACTGGAAAGGCAAGGTTTCTTGCACTTTTCTTTCTGCCACCACACTACGCATAAACTAAGCCAACTTTTATTGTCCGTTGGCGGATTCGAAAGTATTTCTCAGAAATTTGCTTCTAGAAACAAACTATTTCATTCAAACTACAAATGCACCAGATGCAAACAGATAAAAATAAATAAGAACAGAGGATGAATCTTTTGATTATGTGGCTGACTAAAGAAAAGAAAATAGCGAAAAACAAGAGTTCCTTAAAGCCATTTTGCCCACCCGTTGTTTTATTTTAACCACATCCTCTAATCCGAGGTCTTTGAATCCATCACCTACTTCATGAATTTGCTTTAATTTGACCATATTCTCAGAGGACTGCCATGTAGAACAGGAAAACAGGGCTCCATCTGCTTTTAATTTGACCATAAAAAGACTATTCATATCACCAAGAGAATCCTTTATAGGTTTTGGAAATAAGTTTAAACGACTCATTACCTATCACATTATGGATTTGGTGCAGCGGTAGAAGACAGGTATAGAAGCATGGAGAGATTTTATGTGTGTATACTCAGAAGCATCTTGAAAAAGCATAAGCTACAACGGCAACTAGATTGACACATATTTCCGCCACCCCCCACAGAAAAATGTTTACAGCTTACATTTTCTATAAATAGTTCTCACACTTATAAGAGAGCTTATTATACAAAATAGAAATACTAGGATAGTCTACTAGAGCTTTTCCTTTTAGATGGAATAACCCGTTTATTTGTTGGCAGTTAATTAAAGTGCAGCGTGCATGCTTTAGTATCAAAGTTGTAAGTGCTTGATGGCTGTATGAACATCCTTATCACCTCTTCCACTGCAGTTCAGCACGACCTTAGTACCATTCGGGAGAGTTGGACACAGCTTTTCTAGATAAGCCAGTGCATGAGAAGTCTCCAATGCTGGTATTATGCCCTCTAGCCGTGATAATCTCTTGAAAGCTGCATGCAAAACAAATCAATAATGGACATGTGAAAAGAGGTGAAATCCAGCTTCTGCCTTTATGATGACTACTTACATGGATGATAAAAAACTGGTTATCTAACAACTTTATAAAGCAGTAGAGAATACAGATTGTATAATATATGATCAGCAGGTCGCAGATTAGTCTAAGAGATGATTCTACTAATAAATTAAATTTCTTAGGCTAGTGGATTAAACTTAAAAATTGTCATATAACTGATTAAGCAGTAAATGATACTCTCTTAACAAATGGCAGGCTGGCTCCTAGGTTGAAGGGTCAATTAAGTATTAAAAAAAAAAAATTAGTGTACCCCATTAGAACAAATTTATACAATAGAAACAGGTGCTTCATTGCAGACCATAAACAACAAGTAGTAACAATAATCCACCTAAGAGCTGAAAGGTTTGAACAAACTTCATACCTTCCAATGCTTCAGCATCTGTGACGCTATAGTACTCAGCACGTCCTTCATCTTTCAGAAAACTGTGCTCGGGTCCAACTCCAGGGTAATCCAAGCTGCATGCAATGGTAAAAATTTACATAAGAGTTAATTAAAATATAACAAAAATGAAAGAAATCAAAGTTAAGTCTGAGGGGACAAAAAGGTATTGAAGCATTACCCTGCACTAATAGAATGAGGCTCAACTATTTGTCCATCTTCATCCTGTAATAAATAGCTCATAGCTCCATGCAACACCCCAACTTCCCCTCTAGTCAAGGTAGCAGCATGCTTCCCACTGTCTAAGCCAAAACCTGCAGCCTCCACACCAATCAACCTAACCTCCTTGTCATTAACAAATTCATGGAAGAGTCCCATGGCATTTGAACCTCCCCCAACACAAGCAACCAGCACGTCTGGTTTCCCACCCCATTTCTCCAATGCTTGTTTTCTTGTTTCTTTACCAATCACTGCATGAAACTCTCTGACCATCATTGGGTAAGGATGTGGTCCGGCAACAGATCCCAGAATATAGTGGGTTGTCTCCACATTAGTCACCCAATCCCGTATAGCTTCTGACGTAGCATCCTTCAGTGTGGCTGTCCCAGAATGGACTGGTCTGACCTGAATCATAAAAAGAGAGGTCCATAATCTAAATATTCAAATACCGGCTAAAGAAAACAAACATATATTCTACAAGGGAGGAATTGTTATCCAAGCAAGGTGTATGCTAATTCATGCAGTAATAACACTTGAAACAGCAATTGACTCTCATCTCAAAAACCAAAAATTACACTTAGAGAATTAGAAATTGAATCAAATTACCAAGATGTAATGTACATGAACGCCAAATGAGATGGAAAAAATAAAATCATTTTCAAGAAACATGATACCAGAATCAAACCCATACCCCACAAATTACTTGAAAAATATCACAATTCATATGTACAAAGAGAAAAACAATGATTTGTTAGATACCAATAATGGAAAGAACAACTTTCCAAGCATTACACTGTATTGTGATTATATGAGAATGATTGATTAGCAAAAACATTAGATTGCAATTTAAGAGGATAATAATGGTGAATCAAAATGAAAAATCATTCTGAGACATATCCTAAAGCAACTAACTGGTTCTCCCTCTCTGTGGCCATGCTTTCTTATTACACGGAAAAACATTCAAGCTCAATCACTTCTAAGCTTATAGAATGCAACAAGGTCATAAAAAAAGTTCAACATGCTGACTACGAAATTAAAAAGAATTGCAGTAAACCAACCTCAGCCCCAAGAAGCCGCATTCTGAAAACATTAAGTGCCTGCCTTTCCATATCCTGGGCACCCATGTAGATGATACACTGCAAACCAAAACGTGCACAAACAGTAGCCGTGGCAACTCCGTGTTGACCCGCCCCAGTTTCAGCAATAATGCGTTGTTTACCCAACCGCTTGGCAAGCAAAGCTTGGGCAACAGCATTATTGATCTTGTGAGCACCAGTATGATTCAGGTCTTCCCTCTTAAGGTATATGTGTGGGCCTTCACCATTTGGACGCCTGTAATTCTCCGTCAACCGCTCCGCAAAATATAGAGGACTCTCCCTACCAACATAATCTCTCAAAATCCCAGACAGCTCTTTCTGCCACCACAAAAATCATCATCATCATATTACCCACAATCATCTATAAACTCAACAATACAAATTACACATTATACTCATCTTTATACCATTTTTCAAGAAAAACAAAAATCAGTTCTCTCGCAGTATAAGGTAAGCATAATCATACTATGAAATCAATTTAAGCGGCATTCGAACAACACTAAAAGCCTACAGTTCATCATTCAATGTCAAAACACGCAATTTATAAACAACCTGAAAGTCTTCATCCTCAGCGAGTTTATAAAAGGCGGACTCCAGCTCGGATAGCGCGTACATTAGCGTCTCCGGCACGTATTTCCCGCCAAATTTACCGAACCGACCAAAGGAATCGGGTCGCTGAAAAAGAGCGGGTTCCGAGTCTCTCCTGGTGGCCTCCATTTGAGCAACGCAATCCCTTGCAAGAGTACAACGAACGGAAGAAGATTTTGCAGGCGTGGAAGCAGATTTCTTGAACCTGAACGGCAACTGCGACGACGTAGAAAACGTGAAACCGTAAGGCTTCGCCACTCCGCAATTGAGGCTTTGAGTAGTTGTCTTGGTGGCTGCGGTGGCAGTGGAGCTGGTGGCGGCGGCCATTATATATAACAGACTGAGATTCCGAGGATAGGGGTTGAGTTTCCGATTTTGTTTTCTTATACTTTAATTTATAAATAATTTATTATAAAAAATTAGGATTTGTCTGTTTGAGAGTGGGTTCGGTTTAATGTTACTGTTAAGAATTCTACCCATAATTTAAAGCTAAGGCAATTTGGTATTTCTTTATTTGGTATGAAAAAACAATTTTTTTTTTTTTTTACCTGCTTTTATCTATATATACATATTTTAATAATAAATTGAATTGAAATTGACTAGACTTTCATTTATATATCTATGTTAAATATTAAATAATTTTTATTTTTTATTTTAATCTTAAATTATAATCTAATTTTATGGTTTATATTTTTTAAAATATTATAATAATAATTGGCTAACTTTTCTAAAAAATAAAATTAATTAATACGATATATTTATATTGGGATATTAACACATAACTTTTACACTTTAGAGTATTACAAAATGTCACATTGTGACGTAAACAGTTGTTCTAAAAATGTATAACATACAAATAGATAAATTGTTCGCAAACAGTCATGACTATTGATATGATTATTTACATCACCGTCAATCATATCACAATAACTTTTAAATCACCACAATCACAAACCTTTAATAATTAAAAATAAAATAATAAAAATGATAATTTATAAGCCTTAGCAATAATAAATATAAAAATTATAAATTTAAAACAATTAAAATACCGATATAACAAAAAAGCGATAAAGAAATAAAATTATTAAACCTCAAAACTCATACTAATTGATCTGAAATTAAAATCTCAAAATAGTAAAAACTCTTATTAATTAAAAATAAATGATAAAAATAATAATTCCTAAGCCTCAACAATCTCAATTTGAAAATTAAAAAAAAATAGAACAAATTAAAATCCAAAGGTAAAAAAATAGTAATAATTAATAATTCCTAAGCCTCCATAATATTAATGTAAAAATTTTAAAAAAAGTATAATAAATTAAAATCTCAAAATAATAAAAATTCTAGTAATTAACCAACAAAAAAATATAAAAAGAGGTCAAGGTGATATTTATCAAAAACAAAATAAGAGTATATAAGTCTTTTGTTATTTGTTTTATGTGTCAAACCCTAATTTCATTAATCTAAAGGAATTAACAAACGATAAAGTTATTGTTGATATTTAAAAAAATCTTAAGGCTATCCCTGATATTAAAATTATTGCTGATATTAAACTTATTTATTAAAGTGTATGGTTTTTTTTTTTTTTTTTTTTTTTTNTTTATGGTTTTTTTTTTTTTTTTTTTTTGGTGAAACCTATAACATGTTGGATAAAAAGAAAAACAAACGATTAAGAATTAGGATATTGGAGGGATAATTGATTTTCAGTCATAGCTTTATAATTTTATTGTTGTAATTTGGCTGAGGTTTTGCTGAATTTTTGAATTGTCTAATGGGTATTGGCTTCTTTTCTGTTTAATAATAAGATTAAATGAAAGAATTTAATTTCAATAATTGGACAAAGGAAATACTATAATTATTATTTCAATAAAAGGAAAAGAAATTCAAAAAATAATATTCGCAATTAATAATTTATGAATTTGATGTTCAATTTATTTTTATTGAATAATATCATTAAGTATAAAAAAGAGGAGCATTTATTATTATGCTTCAAAAATCGAATGTAACTTTTTATGATTTTTTTTCATTGACTATCCTTCTTTTTACGAAATCTATCTATCTCACTACCGTGTGAATATGAATTTCCCTATTTAACTTTGAATGATTATCAACTTTAAATTATTTATTAGTTTCAACCCTTAATGAAATCATCAAAAGACTTTTTTACCCCTTTCTTATATAATTAATATTCATTATTGAAAAAAAAAAAATCCTCATCTAAAATAACATAAACCATAAACTAATATTTATATGAAATGGCGGTGTTGTTCCAATCCAACGCCGTTACTCCCTTTCAACGCAAATCCATCTCCTTTCCTACGACACTGTTATTTTCCTTGTAATCATCACTAACGATTATTGGAAAATTGTGTTATTAACATAATTTGATTACTCATTTTGTATTTCAATTTTGAGTGGGACACATTTCGTATTAATAGATTTGAATTTCTTAGTAGATTTGAATTCTCTACGAGATCATCAAAATCGTATATTCATATGCTTAAAATGAAGAACAAGTGAATAAAAAATTGTTGCTAAAAATGCACCCATGAGTTGAGTAAATTAAAAAAAAATGAATTATCCCATACGGGGAAAGTATGAAAAAACAAGCTTAGTTATAGATAATTATACATTCTAAAAAGGTAAGATTGTATAACATAGATGCTCTCTCTTAGGAAATCCTTCGGATTTGGGCCCGCGAAGACGATTGTCGAGCTGAAAAACTGCTATTCTTATTATTAAGCTTGGTTTTTGCATTTTTCTTTTTATTTTTTTGTCAATTAAAATAGGAAATTTATTGTAAAGTTAGAGACGTTCATTGAGCTTAATGGCAATTAAATTGAAAATGTCCATTGGGTTTGATGGCAATTAATTCATAAACATTCATTGGGCTCAATGGCAATTAAAGTCATAAATGGTTTTGGCATCAATATTGAGCTTCAATGGGCTTGTAACTGATAACATTCATGGGCAAAACGTTTTTGGATTTATGGCCGGGTTTAATGGCCCAATTCATGACTCACCTCACAACCACTTATGTAAGGCCTCCTTATTCAATCTTTGAATCACATAATAAGAAACATTCTTCTCCATCTCTCAATCTCTTCAAGATAGTCTAAGGAGGGTGTATTCAATTAAGATTTTTAAAAACGTTTTATAACTGAATAACTTTTATAGACTTATAGACTTTTATAGACTTTTCATGATTATGAAAGACTTTCATAGACATTTGTAGACTTTTATAGACTTTCATAGACTTTCATTTTAATGATTTTCATATACATTTGTAGACTTTTATAGACATTGATAGGCTTTTTAACAAGAGATTGATAAACTTTCATAGACTTCAAACAATATAATATAAATTTTATAAATAAATGGATAAATCTATAAATAATTCTAATTACATAACTAGATAATTGAAATACCAATTTAAAAAAAATATTTTAATATTCATTA
>JANKKB010029038.1:0-19046 GCA_026225775.1 Bursera palmeri | reverse complement strand
ACATTAATAGCACTTAAAGTGTAAAAACAATGATTTAAACTCTTAATAAACATACACTTTTAAGTGCTAATCATGGATCCATGTGAGAAGAAAAAAAAAAGATGATTGTCATTTAATGAATTCTCTCACAATTTCTAAAGCCATTGTAATGTTGATTTTTTACAGCTTTGGTTTTCAATTAATAAGTAGTTAACATTTCTCCATGGATTTTCTTTTATACATGCCATGTAAGCGAGTTAATGGGAGAAAAGATAAAAGATCATAATTACACCACATTTCATGTTGAATGGTTGTGATTGCTTCATAGAAATTTGAAAAAACCACTTTTATCTTTTCTCTCTCATTCAACCTCTTTTAATGACTCAAGCTTTTCTTTTTCCTCCTACAACTTTCTGCAGGCACTCCTTATTCTAATAGTTTTTGGCAGTTTTCAACAACTTTATTTGGTGCTTTCAGTTGCTAAGATAATGCTCGAGTGTTAGAATTTTTGGACGAGTCAAAAAATAGAGTTTTTGGTAAAGTCGAGATGTAGAGTTCTTGGTAGAATCGAGTAGTGAAGTTCTTGGTAGAGCTAAGAAGTAAAATTGTTAGTAAGGCCAAGAAGTAAAGTTCTTGGTATAACCAAGAAGTGAAATTCCTCATAGTTCTTAATATGGCCGAGAAGTAGATTTCTTAGTAAGGCCAAGGAGCGAGTTCTTGGTAAAGCCAATAAAAAGAGTTCTTAATAGAGCCAAGAAGTGGGTTCTTAATAGCTTGAACGAAGGAACAAGTATTATTTCACTTTGTACTTTTTGGACCGAAAGAAGTATGACTCACTTTGATGAGGCTAAAAGTAAGTTGGATCGGTGTGGACACCCAGGTTAATATCTAAAAATGTCTAGTTTTTTTATTGCCAACTGATAAAATAAACCCTACTAATGCTAAAATGATGTTGATTGCAGCTTTTGGCCATTTCTTGAATACATTTTCCTCTTCTTTGTTGTAACCTAAAAGCTGAGCTTTGCAAATCAAAGACTTTTTTAAAATCTACACAACACAGAACAAAGTCCAGGGTGTCAAATATTTCACCGATGATAACCCTCTGACGCTCAAGTCAGTTTAGTAAGAATATTCAATTATAAAACATGATAGATTGTGTTTAGAAACAATGCCACCAAAGTTATATTCAACAAAGCAAGTTTTAAGAACATAAGATATAAGTTCTCAGGGAAGATAAAAAATGATACTAAGAGTTATAACATCAAGAAACCTAAAAGGTATAGTTGTAATAACCAGAAGTGGGTGATTGTGATGATATGTTGGTAGTGATGTATGATGAAGATGGTGATGAACAATTGTTTTTTTTATTTACAGTAATGAAAATAATGAAGAACAATCTTTAATGAGGTTGTTGATACCTAAGAGATAAAAAAAAATGTCAACTCAAAAAGAGATTGTATAAAGTCATCAAGAACTCAAATCATCTTATCTATCTCTAGAATACCAGTTGAAAATAATGAATATGCCAATGGATTTGGAACACTCATCCTTAAGGGCACTAAAAAGGATAAGAGTCGATTGATACTGACCTAACATAACAAAAACAAAAGCTAAAGTCACCTTCAGTAATCAATTCTATCAAAAGGTAAATAATTTTCAAAGTCAACTTAGCCTACTAAAGTATATGCAATCGAGATGAGTCGCTTCTCAATAACCTTCATGTCAATCGAGGTGTTTTCTTAAGTTCATCAATGCCTACTCAAATAGATCACTTCTCGATAGCCTTCATATCAACCAAGGTGCCCTCCTAAGTTCATCAAGACCTATCGAGATAAGCCACTTCTTAGTAGACTCCGTGTCAACTAAAGTATCTTCCTAAGTTTATCAAGATCTATCGAAGTGAATCACCTTTTGATAGCCTCTATGTCAACCAAGGTGCCTTCTTAAGTTTATCGAGGCCTACCGAGATGGATCACTTCTACGAAGCCTCCGTGTCAACCACAATATCTTTTTAAGGTCATCAAGGCCTACCAAGATAAGTTACTTCTCAAACATCACCATGTCAACCGAGATGTCTCCCTAAATCCACCAAGACCGACTGAGATGAGTCACTTCTTGATAGTCTCTACACCGAACAATATAAGACTTAACGTAATGAATGACATTTCAATGGATACCACTTCATTTCTTAAATATGTCAAATTTTACTCGTAAAGTCACAAAATACTTACCAACTCAACAATTTATACAAAATCAAGGTATAAAAGAATGTACAAAACGTTTCCCATTAGAATTTCAAAAATTTGAATAGACGAAACCAAATAAGACGAACAAGGAAAATTAAGAACAACGAAGAACGAACCGAGAACATGAAGGAGAGAGAAATGTGACCTACCTCACAGAACGCTAAAATAAGGCCAAAAAAGAGAAACAAGAGACCGTAAGACACTCGAACACCACCTTAACAACCGAAAGCACCAAATAGAATCATCAAAAAATGTCAAAAATTATTGAAATACAGAGTACCCGCAGAGAGTTATAAGAGAATAAAGAAAATCTTAAGTCATCGAAAGAGACTGAATAAGAGAAAGAAGATGGTAAAATTGGCTTTTTCAAATTTATATAATGCAATCAAAACCATTCAGCATGAAATGTGATGCAATCACGATTTTTTATATTTTTTCTTATTAACTCGTTTACATTGCATATACAAGAGAAAATCTATAAAGAAAGGCTAATTACTTATTAATTGAAAGCCAAAGATGTAAAAAATCAATACTATAGTGGCTTTGAAAATCGTGAGAGAGTTCATCAAATGGCAACCATTCTTATTTTTTCTTCTCATATGAAACCACCTCTCATGTCACTTCACAAGCATTATCATCATAAATGCTTATCACGGGAACCATTACTCTGACAAACTATAACTAAGGTCATTATATAATAACCATAACTTTTTCTCACATTGACCCACCATTCCATAATAATCTTCTACCTACACAGTCCAACTTTTATGCCTTGTCATCTTATTTTATTTTACTATAATCATTTTTCTATTTTGTCTTCTTGTACATTAATAATATATAATCATTTCTCTCTTTTATCTTCATGTGCATGAACAATATACAATTATTTCCTCTTTTTATCTTCATGTGCATGAATATTATATATTCATTTCTTCTTCTTCAATGTCCCACCAATGCCAAATGTTGAACCGTTTTCTTAGCACCATCAACCACTATCATCTTAACATCAACATTTCTCACCTCAGCATCAACCAAGATCTCTATTATCCTGACACCTTCTCCGCTTGTCAAGTTCTCCACATATGTAATTGCCACATTCCAACTCATGGCACCTAACATCACCCCACTGAGATTAGGGTACCTCCCAAAAAGTAACAAAATGTTTGAGAGCATGCCCACCATCAAGTCCTCCTAGAAGTTTCCCTTAAGTTCACAACCAAAGTCCCCAACTTGGTGGCCTAACAACCAAGGTCCCCAAGATTGAGGTCCCATGACCGAAATCTCCCCCACTAAGATGAACCGTATCTTTGTGACTTCATAGCCAAGGTCTCCATCTTGGTAGTAACAAATTAAAAGTTGACATCCACCTCAAATGCGAGACTAATCCAAGGTAACATTCTCAATCTGCTAAGATCATGCCACATGGCCAAAATAGATGGAAGGGATCTAAATCACAAAAAACAATGCAATTATAAAAACCAATTACGACCGAGAATCAAGTTTGCATTCATTTTTTAACACAAATAGGGAAAAACTTAAGGAGCAACAAGCCTCATTTTGAGCTGACATTTTTCTTACCTCTCACTACCAAGAACCTCATTGAATTCTGTTCATCATCATTTATATTACTGTTAATCAACAAAACCACTATTTATCATTATCGTCATTGTTCATAACCATCACCATCGTACATCAACACCATCATATCGTCTCAACCATCCACTTCTAGTTATCACAACTATACCCTTCAAGTTTCTTAAAGCCATAACTTTTGATATCACTTTTCATCTTCATAGAGAACCTATCTCTTAAAGTTCTTAAAACTTGCTCTGTTGAATATAACATTAATGTCCTTATTCCTAAACACAATCTACCACATTTTACCATCAAATATCCCTACTGAACTAACTTGAATGTCAAAGGGTTAACACCAGTGAAACACCCAGCACCCCTAACCTTGGTCTGTGTGTTATAGATTCAGAAAAAACTTTGGTTCTCAAAACTTTGCTTTCAAGCTACAACAAAGAAAAGGATATGGTGTTCAAGAAATAACCAAAAGCTTCAGTAAACATCACCTCAGCATGAGCAGGATTCACTTTATTAGTTGACAACAAAAAGCTAAGCTTTTTTAGACACTTTTGGAGATCAAACTTAATGCCCATGCTAACCCAACCTACTTTCAGCCTTATCAGAGTAAGTCAGACTTCTTTCCTTCCGAAAGGTACAAAAGAAATAATCCTTTTTCATTCATTCAGGCTACCAAGAATCCACTTCTCGGCCATACAGAGAACTCCACTTCTCGGCCATGCAGAGAACTCCACTTCTCGGCCATGCAGAGAACTCCACTTCTCGGTCATATCGAGAACTCCATTTCTTGGCCCTACCAAGAATTTCACTTCTTCGTCCTACCAAGAACTCCACTACTCGACCCTACCGAGAACTCCATTACTCATCTCTACCAAGAACTCTACTACTCAACTATATCAAGAGTTCCACCTCTCGACCCTACCAAGAATTCCACTTCTCAACCCTGCCAAGAATTCTATTTCTCAACCCTACCAAGAAGTCCACTTCTCAACCCTATCAAAAACTTCACTTCTCGACCCTACTAAAAACTCTATTTTTTGACTCGTCCAAGAACTCCAACACTAATCCATCTAAAATTCCCAACACCTTTCCTATCTAGTGGTCTAACTCTAATAATCACTCGAAGGCTTTATTATCAACTTCAACTATTCTTTAAACACATGTTCACATTGATATTGGTGTTATTTTTCGACATCAACACACTACACAATATATAACTATATAATCATGCAGGTGCTTCAGTAAATGTGAACTAGAATGACAATTGCTACACATCTGAAAACGTAGGACAAGGTTCCCCTCCCAACAGAAAATTTTCGGCCATGAGTCCAAATTCAATTCATCTAAATAAGGAATCACATAACACTTTCATTTACTAATTTGGTTTTAACACAGTAAGCAGGTTATTGCATAATCAATACTCTAAAAATGAATGTGCATCCTTCATAATCATTGAATCATCCGAGATCAGTCCAATATTTGTAAATTTCATAGCATTCATCCCAGGAATGTGGAACCTATTACATGGACAAGCAACAAACTACTTAGTTAATATTGTTTGGCAAAAGAAATCAGTTCCTTAGCCTGTATTTGATCAACTGTTTTCAGAGAAATACAAAAGAGACGTTGTAGAAAAGGGAGAATGGCAAATCGGAAGTCCCAAAAAGAAAGTACAGATGCACAAAAGTTTATTTAAGAAACCCCTAATAGAATCTAACAATAAAAGTTGACCATATGGAAGAAGATAAGAAGAGAGAATATGAGCACGTGCATCCCTCAGTATCCATTATTCTTCAGCAACCAAAGATCAGTCCACTACCTTTAATTTGCATATTGTTCTTCACAGGAAGCAAACCAATATTGAAAGCAGTGAACACGAAAGTGTACAAAACAAAGTGTCCAGAATAAAAGAGTTGGGCACTTATCAAATTTTTGCATAAACAAATATTTAGTGAAAAAAATATTTGAACATCTCATAAAAGTTTAACCATACTCTTTCCCATTTTTACCAATGTTACCAACCATCGGCCCTCTATTATCAAACATCATTCATTTTGAATAAAAAACAAAATTCCAAACTAATTTCGCGTGCCAAACATGCTCATATTTAATCATTGTCGTGCGAGTGTTAACTAATGTCCCTCAGAATTTGTTATTCATCAATGGAGATCAGTCCACTACTTTTATTTTCAAATCATTCGTCATAGGGATACAAAACAAAGTTTTATAGAAAGCTGCAAACAGAATAGCAAACAACAAATAAGAAAAAGAAAAAAGAAATCCACGTCTCTTCAAAAGAACCGCAACTTCAAGCTAACAAACCAATTAGTAATACAAAAGCCTATTACGACCAACCCTCAGACAAGAAAACAAGGAACAAATAAAAAATTTGTTGTCAATCATAAAGCCAGAGCTTGTGATAATGAATATGAAAATAATTATCCAGTTCAAATTTTTCAAATGAAAAACATATTACAACTATGTGAAGTTCGAAGATTCATCGATGAGTCCACTAACATCACCGGAAAAATAAATCAGTTGCTTGCAGGAAAATGGGCTAAAGCACATCTGTTGCAGACTAACAAGATCTTCAAAAACCAAATAAACTACACGCATAATCTATTACGGAACATTCAACACCCCAAAATATGAAATGAGATATTGATGAATAAATTGAAAAATAAAAAAAGAATGGAAGAAAACCGGAAAGCAACGATCAGCCATTCTCGATAGCGAGAGAAATATGGACTTTAATTATTAGACTTATAAGAGAGCTTTCTTCTCTCATCTTCATCTGAGAGACTGCCACCTTTGCACAGGAAGAGATGAAGCATCTAGATGGGCAGCTGGATGGCTACACTAGGTTTAATTTGCGTTTTATATAGAGAGGAGAGTTTAAAATTAAATTTACATTTTAGTCCCTCTGATATAATGCTTAGCCCTGGCATGCGGAAATCTACAAAAATTATTATGAAATATATATATTTTTAAATTTAATGATTTATATAATTAAATTTTTATTTTTTTAAATATCATATCTTACATAAATTAAAATTAATTAAGATAAAAAGTCAAATTCCTGCTTGAAATAAATTTCTTTTTCAATAATTAATGCCATTTGAAATTAAATAATAAATATTTTATTTGCAAAGTTAACTAAATAAGTCTATTGTCTCATCATAATTATAGATTCTATAATTTTTTTTTGAATTTTTGTTGTATTATTTTATTTATTACATATTATTTTTTTAATTTTTGGTATTTTTATTAGAAAGAATGAATCTACATATGAAAAACTTAAAAAATAAAAAATAAAAAGTTGAATTCTAATAAATTTATCAAAAACAATTAAAATATATTAATCAATTTTTGTAATTGAATAAATAATACTAATAAAATCTTGATTAACACTTCTTTGGTACTAAATATGAAAAAGTTTACTTTGCCATTTTTGCTTTGACCTCAAATATCCTTGAACCGGCACAGCACCGTAGCCCAAAGATGGGGGGCTCATAAGTAACTTCAAATGCAGCCGACAAAGCGTCTCCTTAAATGTCTGGAGCTGTGTCATGTTTTTGAGCGTAGGACACTTGGGAGTTGGGTTACCTCGAGAGGTGAACGGTACACTAGTTATGGAATCTCAGAAGAGAAAACTAGTGATGGATCTCCTTGTTTTTGTCTTGACAGCAATCTTTCTCTCAAATGTTGAAGCTTGGACGGGTGAGATTCATGGAAGAGTTGTCTGTGATGTCTGTGGTGACTCCTCTATTGGACCTGAAGATCATGTTCTTGAAGGTCTCTCCTCCCTTTTTCATCTTATAAAGTTGGATTCTTTGGTGTGATTGTATGTTGTTTGGTTATGTTTCTGTTCTGGCTTTGTCTTTGATTAGTGATATTACATGGGTTAGCGAATTTAATTTCTGGGTCGTGCTGAAGTTTGTTCCTTTTGATTAATTGGTGGGTATGATTTGCTATGAGCTTGCCAAAGAGAGCAATTTATATATCCTGAATCATTGGACAGTTTCTTATGATTATGTGTTGTTTAGTTTATTTTCTGTTCGAGCTGTGTTTCGTCCTGGGATGCTGATATGTTTATGAACTTGTTGATAAGTGTAAATACATTAATTTGATTTTATGCATAATTTGCATGGTTCATACATTTCCAAACGAGTCTGATACTGAAGTATAGGGTTTACTGAAAATTATTTCTTTTCGGTTCTTGATGTCTGATGCAATTGTGGAAATTGGTAATGTAAATTAAATTGAAATGATTGAGTTGCTGCTTAGACTGAGATACAGAAAAGTATGCTGAGGATTTGTTTGTTCGATGTTACTTTTATGTTGTAATATTATTCTTATCTAGCAAATATTCACTTCTCATGGCAATTTCTCAGCAGGAATTCTTGATAAATTTATTGGTTGCTATGTAATCCTGTGAGAGATTTATGATCTGGGAAAATTGAGTTGCCTTCTACTATTACATAAAACTGGGGCAAATTCGATGGTGCTGGTATTTTATTAAGGACATTGTTCCCTCCTAGATAAATATTGTAGCCCAAAAATAAATGCACATAACTTTACATACATGAAAAATGGAACACATTCTTTAGCTACAAAGTATTCTTTTGTGGCTAATTTCACAGGAGACACATTTTTCATAGTGCCATAATTGCATTTTCTTTTGCTAGTTAAATTTAGCTATTTCACTTGAGTGGTAACTTTTATATCTTTTATATGAACTTTAGTGGTAGCATTTCTAATAATTGGCTCTCCTAAGTGTTAAGACTGATCCATGGAGTGGCTGAGATGATATGTTCCATTAAGATAGCTGATATCAGGTTTTGGATTTTCTCTTATGTAATGTTCAGTATTTCAACCCTCTCTCTTTAGAAAAGTGTATGTCAATTCTCATAAACTTAAATGTCCTTAATCTTGTCAAGCTGCATGGAGAGGTTCCAAAATAATACTAAGGTTAGAAATAGAAATGCAATAATCTCCAAGATGTTGCCATACTCTGTCTTTGTGTTAGTTGTTGTTTTGCCCAAATTTCTAGCTGCTTAGTCTCTCTTATTTTTCAGCTGCAAAAAAGTCTACCAATTTTGGGAATTTATTGAAATAAAGTAGAGAAGTTTCTTGATAGAAGAATTAAAAAAATGTATTTTGGCATTTGAAATTGACTGAAAATCTGGCTTGAGACCGAGAAGTCTCACAACTGAATTCTTTCTGCATACTTTTACCAATGGTTGTAGAAACTTTGTCTTATAACTCTTAAACATTATACATATAAAAGGAAAACCTTGGTGAATTTCTTTGTCTTCCTCAAAATATTTGCCACATCCACGGTTGCATATTTGGTAACCCTTAAAGTGAATCTTATGGGATCCTTCAGGTTAAATAAAATTCTATTTTGTTTTCCCTAGCTTTGAAGTGACATTTAATACACTTTAATTGATGTTTTTGGTGCAACTCTAGTATTTTTCTGTAAATATTCCGTAATTTATGCCAGATTCTGCCTCTAGCACAACAGAGGACCAAAGAGAACAGATTCCTGCTCGTGTAGCTTTCTGAAAATCGATAAAACTATGAGTGAAGATAAATTGGATACTGCTTGCTGATATAAAAGGAGTTTTGAAATTTATGATGATCAATGAATTGTTGTCATTGATGCATCTTTATGTTCAATTAGGTAAAAAAAGGTTTTTTATTTGGATGCAGGTGCTGAGGTTGCTGTCCTTTGCATAACAAAATCTGGGGAAGTTTTAAACTATCAGGCATTTACGAATGCCAAAGGGATGTACACAGTGGCTGAGACAATGCCCGAAAGTGATCGGTGGGATGCATGTCTGGCACGGCCTATAAGCAGTTTTCATGAACACTGCAGTCATCTAGGAGAAGGCAGTGCTGGAGTCAAGTTCACTTACAATCATCCCTCAGGTTACTTCCACACTGTCAGAACTTTTGTCTATCGACATGGCAGTATGCCAACTTACTGCCTTTGAGATTCAGAGTCTGAAGAGTGTATATTTAGTTGAGAGATTAATATGTATAAGAAATCATAAATTACGAATGTCCCAACTAGAACAGATTATTAAACGAAAAAATTTATATATTTTTTTTTTCATGCTTGCCATGTACTGTATTTATGTTTGTACATGGTACGGCCTCAGTATCACTGTGACATTAGGGGACAACCTTGTTATGGGCATCATAAACTTAATATTTCAGCAAATAGCAGTACCTAGAATCGAACTGGCACATAAAAATTGTTCAAAAACTAGTTGGGCTATAGTTTCGATCTTTGTAGCCATTTTAGCATCTCATAACCATGGCAGGGTGGTCTGTTTCACGTTCTTTCTCATTTTCTTTCCTTCATTACCCTAATTTTCTTCATGTTGCTCCATGAATGGCGGGTGGCTGGAGCTGCTTCTCTTTGTTCATCCATGGACAAACGAACTTCCTGCAAGTTTTGTGTTCTGTGGAGTGCAGAGTTTGTCTTTCGACTGTTCTGCCCTCGTGCTTCATGGGAAAGTTTTCAAACCTTGAGCTTATATTTTATTCAATAAAAACTCTGCCAATCATGTTTACAAAAAATTTTAATCATCTAGTTTCAGTCGGTCAATTTGCTAATTCTTCTTTTTTTTCTTTGAAAATAAATTTGCATATTTCAACTCTACATTGCATAAATCAACTTTTTTTTTTTAAATAAAGGAAATATATGAAATCAAATCTGAGCATCACAATTTTTTAATTATTAATATTAAAAACTTCAATAGGTCCACACTAATGTTAATATTATTGTTTTTTTATTATCTGAAATTAATCTTAATTTGATCCAAACTATCAGATTTTTTTTAATATAATTTCTTGGTTTAACAAAATAAAAACAGGTGGACATAGATAAATATATAAGTTAATTTTAAAAAATGATCAAACTTAAAAGAGGTTTTAAAAAAAATTAAATATTTGAATTATGGTCATTTTTTTCTTTGAGTCTCTAAGGTTCGACGGTCTTTTAATCGTAATAATGATATTTGTCAATTAAAAAAAAATCTATCAAACTATAATTATGATAGTTATATTTTTTTTAAATGTAATTATTTATTAAAACCCTTTACAGAAAAAGATTGTGCCATAAAAGAAATAAAGATTGGCTGAGAGCACTCGGTCACTGTCACATCTGTGGGGCCAATATGCTGTGTTGGCGAGTAGTGATAGGAACATAGGACGTGTCCAGGAAACTGAAAACCTAACTTGAAGTGACGAAATCACCCTTAAAACATTGAGCGTAGTTCCAGTAAAGTAGAGGGTATAAACGTCCACAAAAACCAACGGCAAACCGAACCATCGATGATCGAACTGGCGCAAAGAGCCATATGCAGCAGTAGTTATGTAACAGAGAGACAAAACAGAGATAGTTGCAGCGAGGAAAGAACGACACAAATGATTGTCTGATAAACACAACACGCAGAGTGCCAAAGATGAAAGAATGGTTAAGACAGTTGGAGAAAGCATTTGGCTTTTCATTTCTATGGCTTATTTGCTTGATTTACTTCACCCAGGTTTCTGCAAATCCTCTCTCATCTCTTTTTATATGTTTTTATGCTTTGTAATTGTTTGTACATGTGTGAGTTTATATATGGGATCTTTTTGTTTTCGAGGAACATGAAACCTGTGAGGCAAAACTTATAGGTCTGATTTATGGATTTTTTTTTTTTTTAATTTTCAAGTTCTGGTTACTGAGATGTGAAGATTTGTAATTTTATTGATTTTTTCATCTGGGATTGTAAGGATGTGTTTATTTTTGGTGTTTTAAGTGATTCGTGCGATGGATGTATTGGTTTGACACTTTAGCTGACGTTGTTAAGCGGATTGATTGAATAATCTTAGTTTCGATGTCAATGTTGATGTATACCTAGTGTAGTACGTAGAAATTCAATGACAGTTGTATTTGATCTGAATTTTAGAAGTCTTCCTTTTTGGTTTGGGAATCAACATTTTCATTGAAGTTTGTTAGCTGTACCTTCCTCAGCTGGTGTCTATTCCTCCAATGTCACAGAATTTGGCAGTATGGGGGGATTGGAGGGAGTTTAGCTTCTGAATTGGGAGACGAATAATGTGCTTGTGATCAATTTGACCTTTTGGTCCTCAGTGACCATCTATCTTGGCTTGCTCTCATCTGAACTAAAGTTGAGTACTAATACTTATTTTGTTCTATTTTCAAATTCTGTTTCCGAGTGATTGAGTATATTGAGAAAACTGAAATCTTATGTGGCAGCAATAGTCGGTGTAAATTTTAGAAGCTTGAGGAATAACTTGTCTTGTGCTGGCAAAAAAATTCTGCTTTTGGCAAAAAGCAGAAATCTATTTTGAAAACTTCTATCATAATTCTCTTAATAAGAAAGATTACAATATTTCCCACTGATTTCAATGTCTGGAAACTGTTTTCTTATCACAGATACCAAATAACTCCATGATTCTGACCTTGTCATGAATGTTTTTCTAGATTGGTTATTATACTTTTGCTTCCTTATTTTATGTTTTTTTTTTTTTTGGGGTGTTCACCTCAAATTTAAATTCCATCTAATATTTTTGTTATGGATATGTGAATGTAGGGTTTCAGATCATTTGTGTGGACAGCAGTTTCATACCAGTTGAAAGACGAACTTAAGTTGTCACCATCATCCTCTCAATTTGTGTTTTCAATAGCATTTTTCCCATGGAGCATAAAACCATTATATGGGTATGAATTTTAAAGCAATTTGTGTTTCTTTGGCTTTGTACTGAATTATGTAGAAACAAAATATCAGTTTTTGGAAAAATTTGAATTGTCTTATCAAATGACAGCACAGTTGTTATGTAGAAATAATATCTTTCATACAAAGAATTTATACAGTTGTAAAAAATAACATGGATATTTTAGAAATTCCTTGTATATATATATATAAGGAAAGATTACATGGCACATCTGAGTAGTATTAACAATTTTCCATACCATGGCAAATGTAACGAGAAAGTTGTGTTTTTCATATTAATATTTCTCAACTTCTTTTCTGTTTCACATGCAGAATACTCTCTGATTGTATTCCAATCAAGGGAATGAAAAGGATTCCGTACTTGGTCATTGCAACTGTGTTATCTCTTGTGCCATGGCTAATTCTAGGCCTAAATGCGTATGTGAGGAGTTCCACATGGCACCTAATAGTCTTCTTGACAGCACAAAACCTGGGCTCAGCCATGGCAGATGTTGTAGTTGATGCAATGATTGCTGAGGCAGTAAAATTTGAGCAGTATGTCCTCATAATGAGTTTTTTTTTTTTTTTTTTTTTTTTANATTTTTTTTTTTTTTTTTTTTTTTTTATACCCTTCTTAGTGCCAAGCTTTAAATTTATTCACTAGTCAACAAGTAGTTTCTCTACGAATTTTGAAGGATAGAATATCTTCACCTCTGCCACATATGTTGTCTATGCATCTGTTCTCTTCTGCATCAGTTTGAACTATTATATTTATGTTTGCTGCTAGTATGCCTTGATTTAGTAACCACGTTTATCAATATTCTTAAGACTATGATATTAGATATCACTTACACTGCTCTTATATCAGGGCCTCGTTTGCTGGTGACCTCCAGTCAGTCTCTTGGTTGGCAATGGCTTTTGGCGGAATATGCGGGAGTTTGTTAGGAGGATATGCATTGAACAATTTACAGATAGATATGATTTTTCTTCTTTTTTCTATACTGCCAACCATACAATTAGTATCATGTGGTTTGGTTAAAGAGAATCCTATAGGCAGCAATGTTCTGAAAGAGTTTCCTAATTCAAGCAGCTCCCATCTGATGAATGGGAATAATCATCTTTTGGATGAAGAAGGTTTCTTAGAGAAGAAGTCCAATATCAGCACAACCAAAAGAAAGAAGAGCCAAAAGAACAAGAAGAAGAGAATGGTTATAACAAGTAAATCTCGGACTCCTGAAAAAGTCAACCCCTTAGTGTTACAATGGTTATACTCTCTGAAAGCGGCTGCTTATAGTTTATATTGTGCTTTTAGACAGCCAGAGATTTTGAGGTAATTACTAAACACTTTGAGGTGCACTATAGATCTTCTCAATGGCTATTGAAGGTCACCAATGATTTTTCCACTCTAGGCTCCTTGCCATTTTCTGTTTTATTGATTGGTATATCATTCTAATCTTGGTTACTCTTGATTTTACATTGCTGTTGGGAAGGTCAGACCAATGGCTTGGTTTTCTATAGCACTAGTAACTGTTCCCAACCTATCAACCGCAATGTTCTACTACCACACTGAGTTCTTGAAATTGGAAGCTTCCTTTTTGGGCACTGCACGTGTTGTTGGATGGGCAGGCCTCATGCTTGGAACCTTTACTTATAACCGTTACCTAAAAAAGATGAAGCTAAGGAAAATTCTAATGTAAGTACCAAATTTGATTACATATATCCTTCGCAAAAATACTGCTTTTTTTTAGATTGCTTACCCCAGCTTGTTCCTGATCTATAAATGCAATGCAGGTGGACTCAAGTTGCTTTGTCAATCTTGAATTTCCTAGATATTTGTCTGGTGTCTCGTAAGAATCTAGCCTATGGGATATCTGATAAGACCATGGTTCTATACGGATCTGCTCTGGCTGATGCGGTCAATCAATTCAAGTATGTACATCTTTTTGCTAGTTGCATTTCACTTCTGTTTAACTAGTATCAAGTGTAGATGAGTACTCTGGATGGAGGACTCCTGAATAGTTCCATTTAGATGTGTCTATCTAATGTATGTTTGTAGATCTATGAATCCATTTCCTATCTATTCATCATCTTATAGAATTGAATTTTCTTCATACTCCTACTATATTCTGTGATGTATCTGCAGGTTCATGCCATTCTTGATCTTATCTGGACAGCTGTGTCCACCGGGAATCGAAGGAACTCTCTTCGCCCTTTTTATGTCTATAAACAACTTTGGCTCCACAGTGGGCTCGTTTCTCGGTGCTGGGTTGGCTTCAGTTTTGAACATCTCTTCAGGGTCTTTTGACAATCTTTCTTTGGGCATTGCTATTCAACTCCTCTGCACTTTAATTCCAATTGCATTTCTATTTTTGATACCAAAGGGAGCTACAGGAATATCAGCATAATTAGCAAAGGATTCTTTTTCTACCAAACAAAACCACCTACCTACGGAAGTGAGGAAGGATCACTTTTTAAGTCTTTTAACCTTCACTTTCAGAAATTTGAAGTATTAGCTGATTCTTGAATACATAGATTTCAATGTAGATTTTGACTCCCATTGTCTTGTCATGTATACATAACCTTTCTTATCAACAGTTTGAGTAGAAGTTCAATATGACATACACATTTTTTTATATGTTCTTCTTCATTGTCATCAGGGAAAAAACAAAATATAATAAGCTCATTCTGTTTCTAAGAGATTCATTCTAAGTGATCACATACAGAGATTACCGAGCTTTGTGCGGACGGTGATTCAATCCAAGTGATCACATTCTATAGAATGTTTACCGACTCAATATGGCTTTTACACTGGCTGTTAACTAGCTTTTTGATTAGCTTATCAGAAAGTGTAAATGATCTCAGACCAACACCATTTATACAAGAAAAAAAATATTAAAAACATATATAAGTGACACAACTCAATTCGATCTATAATTCTTCAATAATGTTCCATAATTATGTCACAAGCACTAAATTATCAAAGTGATATTTTACCATTTAAAACTAATTTTTTTTATCAATAAAATTCAGTCTAATAAGTGTATATGATTTTGCATTAAAAATAAAGGACAAGTCCAAAAAAGAAAAGATAAAACACTAATAATTCCTTCAACTTTGACAAGTTTCAAAGATTTGGTCTTTGTGGATAAAATAAGTTATAATAATCCTACAAAATTAGAGCCAAACTTAAGTTAATAAATCTCAATCTACTTTTGTCTCCTAAAACAATAAAAATATATATATACAATCACGTCATACAACTTTAGGTGTTATAATATCTTATTAGATACATAGTTACTTTCAATTTTTTATTTATTTTTTTTCTAATGATTTTATATCACCTCATGTTGTATGACTTAGGGTTGTAAGAAATGGTTGTATAATATCACTCCTACTAAAAACAAAAAATTATTTAACAAATTAAAGTCAGAAGAATAAAAAAGTAAACAATAATCACACCCATCAAAACATTAAACAAATACTAATTTTTAAATAATTATTTAAAAGTAGACACCTTAATAATCCAAATTCTTATAATCTTTTGAAATGAAGAATAAGAAAAACCCACAAAAAGGAAATTTTAAATCAACTTCAAACTAGAGATTATATGAGATGGAGTCAAAATGAAAATGAAAGTTGGAAGAAAAAGATGAAGATTGCACTAGAAAAGTGAATAAGACTTTTAAAGAATTAAAATTTGATGGTATCTTTGGAATTAACATAGTGGTAATTTTGTAAATACACTTTGAATTTAAGATAGTGAATTCATTAACTTTTTTATTTTATTTTACAGAAAGGTTGCAGCAAGTTTGTTAGGTGGATAAAAGTAAGTTTTGCTTGATGAATCGTCATGATTAATGGGTAAATAACTCATCAACTCGTTACATATTACATATAAGATTTGTTAGTTGGCTACGTAATTAAAAATATTTGATTAAATTTTAAAATACCCCACTAATTTTGATTACGTACAAAATTATTATTTTTTATTTCAAGAATCATGTAATTTTTAATGAAAATGACAAAGAGAAAATTTATAATAAATAAATAAATAAATATAATATTTTTCATAAGAAAATAGTTTATATAACAAAAGA
Source organism: Bursera palmeri (assembly GCA_026225775.1). Lineage (NCBI taxonomy): Eukaryota > Viridiplantae > Streptophyta > Magnoliopsida > Sapindales > Burseraceae > Bursera > Bursera palmeri. The sequence continues at coordinate 2,405 of JANKKB010029038.1, read as the reverse complement.
TAAAATGAAAAACTTTAAAAAATAATCTTACTAAAAAATATATTTTTTAAAATAATCCCACTTAAATTTTCACTCCAAACCTCTCCTTAGGCTCCATAACTCGACATGTATTGAGCTATCAAATACATTTTATAGATCGGGCATTGTTAGCTTGGTAGTGCAGCTCGACAGTACGATAGAGGTGGTAAAAGGTTGAGTCTGACCTATTTTGGACAGGCTTGGTAGGCCTATGGGCCTGGCCCGGCCAAAACAGTGTTGGGCCAGGCAGGGCCAGGCCAAGCCTTGGAATAAAATATGGAGGCCTGAAACTATTGGGGTCGGGTCAGGCTAGGCTAGCCTGGGTAGGGACTAGGTAGGGTCAGGCCATGTCAGCCCAGGCAGGGACTATGCCGGACCAACAATTTTTTAATTTTAAATTAATGAAAATTTTAAAAATTAGAAATTCAGAATTTAATTAAAAATTTTGAAATGCAGAATTAATAAAAAAAACTAAATACAGAATTTAATTAAAAAATTGAATTATATATTATATATTTTAACTTTTTGGAAGATATTTTATATTTTTAACTAAATATATTTTTTTAGTATATATTATATACTTTTTATATATTTTTTACTTATTAAAATATTTAGTTAAAAATTTATATATTTTAGATATTAAAATATTTAGTTAAAAATTCAGATATTTTTATTCATCTTGCATAATTTTAATCTAACTTTATTATTCGTCCTATCCTAAAACATTCTCTATCATTTGATTATTAAAATAATCTTGACACCTACCAATTCATGGCATTAAGAAAGAAAAAACAATAATAACAAGATAGTAGTCCAACTCTCTTGCCAGCAATGCCAATAGTAGTCCAAAACATAAAAATGTATCAAAACACAATATTACTCACTGTCCCTATACCATACTTCTAAAGAGCAAATTGGTTTGAGTCGTTTGACTACTACAATAAAACACACAAGTTAACAATATAAATAACGGAACAAAATCGAAGGCAACAAAATTTATGCTTAAAAAACTCTGACAATAATTAAAAGCATGACATCGATAAGACACAGTGCCTTACAACTTGTGATATAAAATGGAAATCAATAGCCAATAATTTGATAATTGATATTGGAATAAAATAAATTGAAGATTTAATATAAATATATATAAAATATACTTCTTTTTAAAAATACTTAGAAGGAAAAGAAGACAAAAATTGACAACAATATTTTGTTTAAAATAAAAATTCATTAATAATAGAAGTTATTTACAAATGTGAAAAATTACATAAAAAATAGAAATTAGTGCATTACTAAAGATGAGTACATCCTAACTAGGTTGGCACCTACCCAAACTATCTATAATTTGCACTTTTTTATTGTGATTACAAAATTGATACTAAAAATATAAAAGATGATATAAAATTACAATTTGTTTAAGATTTATCAGAATCATTTATATCTAAATTGTTGAAGTATTCGTCAAGCTCTTCCATTATATCTTGAGGAATATTCTCAACAAGTTGTGGAGCTAGCCTTGATCTCCTCTCCTCTAATACACGTTGATCACGCTCAAAATTAACCTTGGGCTAAGCGGTTGTTGTAGTATAGCTTTTGGTATCGAATCTACAGGGAAAAAAAACTAACATAAAAAGATATCACAATGGAAGGATAAGTGATTTGAAATGATAAATTGAAATGACAAAAAGTAAAGATAATGGCAAGGCTTCGAGATTCACTTGATTGTTTCGTTTAATGTTACCAACTTTGATTCATATTTTATTACTCAATTACATGTTTCACATCCCAAACAAACAATTAAAAAATATGGCGTTAAATATCAAAGATAAAACTTATGACATTTATTTTGAGAAATCTTTTCAACGAAGAACAAAGATGATTTATTCTTATAAGTTATCCAAAATCGATAATATATCAACATGACAATATTATAGTAAAAGATGAACTCGTAAAACAAATACTTCTAGTATGATTATAATCTAACAAATTGCACATAAAGAAAGTGTGACTGAATTTATATGAAATTAAATATCATAACCTCTAGATTATCACAATAATAATGTTGAATAAAGAGTTTTCTCAAAAACAAAATTATAACTCTAAAACACTTTCATAGGAATCAAAGAAAGAAAACATAAAAACTACACAATCAAGCTCCTCTCTAGCTTTGCTCTAACTTTAGCCTAACTTACAAACCATTCTCACTAATTCTAAAGAGAAAGAATGAGTGAGGAATGTAAGAGAACTCTCACATTTTGGAATGCTTTACAATGAACCCAAAGATCTCCTTTTATAAGTAAATGGGAGGGGCATTAAAGGAATTTTACATAATAACTCATTTATTACCACCCACCACTCTATCACATTGCAATCACCTTTTGATCCAT